>UELU01003177.1:0-14350 GCA_900490025.1 Megastigmus dorsalis
AGATCTCAGGTGAGATCTCACCTGAGATTTTTCAGTAGGGATGAGACACGATATTGAACAAAAAGGGAAAAAAAACGTCGATGTAATTAGATGTCCGGAAATAGCATATAGAGAAAAAATCAAAGCAGAAATAGATAAAATGTTCAAATTAGGAATTATTCGACGATCTTGCAGTCCCTATATTAACCCGATAGTAATAGTAAAGAAAAAAGATGGATCTGTACGTCTTTACTTAGACGCGACAAAATTAAATGAAAAATTAATGAGCGATTACGATGCGCCTCCAGGTGCCGAAGAAGTTTTTGCACGTTGCCAGAATAAAAATTGCATGACTACGCTTGATTTAACAAGCAGTTTTGGCAAATCCCTTTAGCCGAAGAAAGCCGAAAATACACCGCTTTTATATGCGACAACCGTGTATACGAATTTAAGGTATCGGCATTCGGGATAAAAACGAGTAGTGCGGCTTTGATTCGTGGACTAGATGAAGCTATCTACGACTTAGAAAAAGTTTTAATAACATTTATCGATGTCTTACTTATTGTTTCTGAAAATTTTGATCAGCATTTGGATCATTTGACACAACTGTTTCAACGATTACTTAAACATAATTTAAGATTAAATTAAAAAAAATCAAATTTCGTTCGAAACGAAGTACATTTTTTGGGACATATTATATCCACGAATGGATTAAGCCCAGAGCCCGATAAAATAGCCTCTATAAAAAACTTCCAAAGACCACGAAATGTAAAAGAATTACAAGCATTTCTTGGCTTTGTCAATTTTTATACAAAATTTGTAAATAATTATTTAGGACACATAGTTCCACTAATTCAATTATTAAAGAAAAACAAAATATAAATGGGAAGAAATTCATCAAAAGGCTTATGAAAATGTAAAAGAACTTTTTGATGAAAATATTTTTTTTAAATTTGCGAATCCTAGTCAACCGTACATATTAACTACAGGCGCAAGCGACTTTGCCATTGCAGCTGTACTATCGCAAAGAAACAAGGACGGCGACGAGGAAATAATAACCTTCATCAGTAGAATCCTCAAGGGCAGCGAAAATTCTTATTTCACAACAGAGAAAGAGATATTAGCCATTGTTTGGGCCATAAATCGACTAGATACTTATTTGAGGGGGGCGAATAAAATTATGATACGCACCGATCATGAAGCGCTTAGTTTTCTCAAAACTTGTAAATTTAATAACGCGCGCTTAAGACGCTAGAATTTATCTCTACAAGATTATAATATAGAAACCGATTATTTACCTAGAAAAAAGAATTTTGTAGCTGATTATTTAATTAGATTAAAAAACGAAAATTAAAAAAAAACTATGACTACATAAATATAGCAACAATGTTATCTATTCTGCCGAGTCGCGATTTAAACCGACTCTTTAAAAATTTCAAAAAGTCACAAATTGAAGACAAATACTGCTCGAATATTTTATCAAAAATAAATGAAAATAATGAAGTAATTAAAAGAAGATTTATTATTAAAATCGATTTGTTATGTAAATTAAATTCAGATTTTGCCCGAAAAGATAATAAAATTTTTAATTAAAGAACTACATGAAAGATACGGACATGTCGGTCCACGTAAAATTTATTTAATGATTATGGAAGCATTTTTTGCGCCGAAGCTACGCAAGATTGTACAGCTTACACTGAAAACCTGCGATACATGTCAGCGTATGAAATATTTAACGATTAAATATAGAGAAAAAATGCAACCTATATTAGTTAATTCGCCTGGCGAATTACTATCAATTGATTTTTACGGTCCTCTGCCTACTTCAATTGCGGGAGTAAAATATATTTTAACGACAATTGATGTTTTTTCAAAATTTGTTGTCTTATATCCAATTAAAAAAGCAACAACAATCACAGTAGTGCGAAAATTAAGCAATCATTATTTCGAAAAATATGGAAAACCGAAATCCATTATAACCGATCATGGTATACAATTTACTACAAAAAAATGGTTAAACAAATTAAAAGAACTAGATATAAAGCCTGTATTCTCATCAGTGCGTCATCCGCAGAGTAATATTATAGAAAGAGTGCATCGCGACTCAGGAAGATTTTTCCGTGCTATGGTAGGCGAAAAGCATACTTCTTGGGCTAAATATATTAAATTAATCCAGACAATTTTTAATGAAACACATAACGAAACGACTGGAAGTATACCAGTTGAATTACATTTAAATATAAAACCAAAACGTCTTTGGGAAAAACATTTAAATTTACCACTGATAAAAAATGAAACAATAAGCAGAAAATTTTTCTTAGCTCGTGAAAAAATGCACAACAAATTAATAAAGCGAGCAAATAAACAAAATAAGAATCAGAATCATGCAGTATTCAAAATCGGCGAATACGTATTGGTAAAATCAAATTACGTATCAGATGCAATTGAGAATAAAATAGCAAAATTTTTTGAAGCCTACGAAGGACGTTAGATAATACAAGATAAAGTAAACATTGACACATATCTATTATACGATGAAGTGACTTAAAAAGCTAGAGGAAAATTCCATATTTCAAAATTAAAACCTTATTAAAATAATTAATAACTAATTAAGATAACAATAAACTAAACTGGTTATAAATCGAATAATAGAAATACACCAGCGAAGCGGTGACGAAGTATTTTTCTTCGCTACCAAGGAAAGCGGTCAGTAAGGAAATAGAAATTTTGGAAGAAAACATTAAAAAAGTGCAGCAGGATATAAAGCACCAAGAAGCCGAAATCAACGCAAAGCGACGCAGTATCCCCATTAAGTGGATACTGACTAGCTAAGCGAAGATTGCCCTTCTCATCTAGTGGGTATCAAATACTTAGGTAGCTGAGACGACAGAGCGCTCAATACCTAGCCTCTGATCACTCTCGATAGGCGCCTAAGTGATAGGGTGGGAATATTACATAATATCGTAATATAAATTGGGTCCAAGGAGATCGCTTGTCGGAAAACCAGTAGCGGCACTCTGGTACGTCACATGTTAGTAGCATATCCTTTCAGAAAAAAAACCGAAAAGTTGTAGTTATTCAATTTCGCAGTAGAGTGGCTTGCGTTTACGCTAGAGATTGTTTAAAGATCCATAAATATGATGAAACGTTTGCAAAATTTTTGCGGTTCACATATATGCACTGGGTTTTGGTATTTATTATAATTATTAGCAATAAAGAAATAATTTTGTTAACAGAGTATGAGCAATAAGATTCATAAGCGAATGTGTGCGCCTGCGCAAGAGATCTAGGGATTTTTTTCTTTATAGAACTTTCATTTAAAAACAGTTACTACTACTAAATAAGCAAAATAAAGAAATAAAACAATTTAATATATTTTCTAATGATTATTTCTTTAGTAATACAAGCGGGCGCCACAGGCAAATAACATTGGGTCGGGGGTTAAGGGAGTTTTGTTTATTATTATATTTCTATCATTTTTCATCAAATTTTATAAATCTATCATTAAAAGTAAAACAAAACATTTTTAAACAATTATTATATTACATCTATGTGTTATAGCGCGGGCGAAGCCGCGACGGGAGGTGCTAGTATATAATATACTGGTAGAAGCTATTTCTATTTATAGTTTCCTTGTATCAAGATATGTAATAATAGCGTCCATACAAATGATAGATTTAAATATTCATAGCTTCTACCAATATATTCTATATATAGTAATTAGTTCCTCAAATTCATCGTTAATACTGTTTTTGATTATCTATTACTTATAGAATTATATTTTTTATGTTCAACTGTTATTATACGCAATCATGTATATCAGAATCAGTACTGATCAGAATTATCTGAGCGTGTCAGAAGTCATTGTGGTCGAGGAGGTAAGGTAATAGACTGATAATCCGAAGGTGCGTGGTTCAAGTCCCGGCAGGGTCAAGTTTATTTTTTTATATTTTTTCCTTTAATTATTGTTTTATTCTAATTAATTCTAGTCATCTTTTATAATAAAAACAGGCGATGTATTTATAAATAGGCAATATTAGAGCGAGTTTGCTTGCGATACAACTGTGTAGTTATTTCTGTAGTCCGAATTTACTACACATATTCTGTAGTATTGATTACAGCTTTCTCTAGTATTTTCTGTAGTATCAACTACACATTCTCTGTAGTTCATACTACAGAGTTTGTGTATTTAAAACTACAGCTTTTTTTCGTAAGGGTTCTAGGTCATCTATATTTAGAATGGCTGTTGTAAAACACCGGGAGCCATTTTCAGGCAAATTATTACGAGAATAAGCACTAATAAAATAAGAAATGTTTAAAGCATAAGTCACTCTTCAAGTCGAAAATTATTCATTTTTTTGTTATCATGCTTTTTCTCATCTGCTACTTTTGCCTTTATTCCATCTCCACGTTGCAGAACTGTCTTCTTCTTAAGTTTTTTCTTTAAATTCTGTTTTTTCACAGAGAATAAATATGTTTCCAAAGTGTTCCTGATAAGTATAGTTATAGGTACAATTATTTCCGTTTTTATTTCTTCCTTAGTCAGAACAGTGTTGTCAATGTTCGCTGCATCTGCATGTTATTTATCTATCGGGTATTCAATGACTATATCTTGTGGTAAAAGTGTGTGCTTTATCTATAATTGATAATGAATGACATTCAAAAACTTTTTAAATTTAAATTTAAGTTAGCTTACCATTATCCGGCAAGGAATTTTCTGGTTCTTCAGACATGATACTTCACATAAACGAAATCGTCTTATTTACTCGAATTTATACATAAATGTTGACCTACCTCTATGCATTTACTTACTCTCCCACCATAAGTTTGGTAAAGCAGCGTGATAATATTGAGATTTCAAATTTAGATAACCGTACAGAAGAGAATCAAATACATCATCGTCATGGAACATTGTTACCAATCACAATTCATGATTTAATTTGTGGAAGGTCAAATTCTTAAAAAACGAATATTATAGTCAGTTTAATTACAAATTCCAGTGGATTGTGTTTTGAAAATTTATACATTAATTCAAACTCTCTTTAAAAATCTAAATATTTGTATTTATCTCAGCTATTTTCGACATTACTGAAAATCAGATATTTTACATTAAGCTTTACCATACAGTATTTTTGTTTTCAATTAAAGAGTTGTTTTGCTTTAGCAGCAACTCAACAGATATTCCAGATCAACAGATATTCCACAAGAATTTAGTTATATTCCTCCTGAAGAAGAAGAAGCCGAAACCTCGGAACTTAAAAGTACAGAGAGTGAATTATTCCAAGATCCACAACAAGGAGATGTAATTTATAGTGCACTAGCAAAAGATTGGGATCCGCTTTAAAAAAAAAATATGAAAAAAATTTTTACGATTGAGCCCGGAATGACTGACCACACATAAGATCCAAGATTTGATAATGATAAATTGATGATTGGTGGTGCAGAATTAGATTTAAACGAACATGATTATATTATTTCCAAAGATGGTAATAATCGGACACATTATCAAGCTACTCCTGTTCTTTTCGAACTTTGTAATAATCCAACATTTTATGACATGGCAAGAATGTAATGTTAGCATAAAAACATTATCAAATTTTGAACTGAAATGTATTTGAAAATGCTGGCCTTTTATACCAAAATTTAAGTGATCTCTTTTTAAGTAAAGATTGAAACTTCTGTCCAAACACGATATCGTTTGATTAAAACATCACTTCTCCTCAAAAGTCGATGATTTAATAAAAGTTTGAGTTTTCTTAAAATATTATTGTATAAATTAAAAAAAAAAAAGATTATATTTTATGTAGTATTGTTTTAATTGTAACACATTATATTTGAATACATTTGTATATACTGTAAATTTGTTTATAGTATCGAAAATAACATTTAAGACAAAGGTCTGTAAATGTAAAAATTTACCTAGAATCTACCAGTTTAATACAATCACATGTGGATTACCATTAGAAAAAGGTCATTCAATATAAACTGACTATAAAAAAGTACAATGTCAACGTTGTGCATCATATTATTATTTCGAAAATTCCTACCTTCAGGAATGGTTGAGTCTCTTTCTCGCTTCGGTTGAGTTAAGAGATCCACAACAATACAGGGGAAAATTCAATATTACAAATGATTGCAGGCACAGATTTAGGGAACAAAAATTAAAAAACATGAGTCAGCAATATTACTTACCAACGTATGGGTATATCGTGGACAAAGAACATATTTATAACTAACAAAAGCATTACGAGGAAGAAAATAATTATAAAATAATAAATCATCGAATTGATCATTATGTAATTGAAGAGGAAACCTGGATAAATAAACCATGGGAATAAAAAAATTAAATTTAAAAATAATCTTATCCTCTTCTTAATTATTATTTATTAACAATAAATTAGGTAATGTAAAACGGTATTAACAAGAAAAATGTTACAAGTGTTAATTAGAGACATCAAATCAAAAGATCGCAATGTTCATGTTGTTAAGCAATATTCAATAGCTTTAAGTTTACGTGATGATAAGCAATATTTATTTCTGGATTCTTTTGTTACTCTACCATCGGGGCTCTTCAAGATTGCGATGACAGAAGATAACACAAATTGTATGTAAAATTGTATATAAGTTATTAAATAAAAATATAAGACAAAAATATATAATTTATTTCTCAATCTAAAAATTTAAATAAAATGAAACAAATCCAATAGAAGGTAATAGAGTGATAACTCCTGCATTTATAAGTCATGAAACTTATCACTGTGTTGCATAAGTAATTACTATTCTATTACATTACTTATAAATATTTCAGTAATGAAGACTTTTCATGATAAAAGATATTAGCATTAATAATTTCCGAAAATTTTTTATGAGTGATTATTCAATCATTAATAATGTAGTCTCAATAATATTATCAATGGAAATTATTCAAGCGTTAATAATGTAGCCTCAATAATATTGTCAGTGAAAATCATCGAAGCATTAATAATGAGAAATATATATGTATAATATATATTAGAATGCTCGTGAAAGAAATTTATAAGACGACTTTAAAGTCGATCAATTCGAGCCAATGAATATGAATTCTAGTTCCAATACTCATGTTGGCATTAATAAGGTGTTTTGATTAATTGTTAGTAATTTAATTAAAATCACTCAATTAGGCAGTCAATTATTCAATAAATCGAAAAATCAAAACCAACTAACCAATGAACCAACGAACCAACGAATCAACAAATCAACCATCCAACCAACCAACCAATAAATCAACGAACCGACGAAACCACCTACCAACCAACCAACGAACCAACCAGCTAATCAACCAATCAACTAACCAGCCAATGAACCAACAAACCAACCAACCAACAGACCAACCGTTCGATCAATCAATTAATCAATTAGTCAATCGATCATTAAATCAATCAATTAGCCAGTCAATTAGTCAATAAATCAATTAATTTTATATAATTAAGGGGTTCAATATACTTATCAATGTTCAATTCTTCAACTTGAGCTGATTAATGTATTTGTTTATGAATAATTACGGCTGCACATGCTTACCGGATATTTGCAAAGGTGTGTGATCCAGAACCCGCACTATCATACTACTTCATCTGGACATGTTGAGTCTACTTATAAATGAATTAGCCATATCCGTCATATCGATTTGGAACTGAAAAATGCCGGGTTTGAAAAGATTAGAAGATAAGTAACATCAAAACTTTTAGGAATGTTTTTTAAAGTAGATTTTGGTGATGAGTTGCTGAAGAAATTATGTTTTATTTCCCGCATGAAGTTCATTATCATAAATTTTTTCTAAGTCCTAAATGGCTAAGTAACTTAGAAAGTGAACAAAAATAAAATACAATTGGAAAATCACGGTTTTGTTCATAACTAGCCTGAAAATAGAATTACTAGGTTAAAAATTGACACGTTGGCACCATTTCTGAATATCTTTAGTTAGAGCATTCAATGAGTTACATTTGTGACAGGGTCAATTTCACATGCTTATCTTGATACCTCCTTTCAATTATTTTTAAAGAAACATCATATACATATATAGGGGAGAGTAGGGCACCACTGACAGAAAATGTTTAAAATAGAATAAATAAAAGAGAAAATCGATATGAACTTTCTTTTAAATATTTATGCACTGTTTATTCCTATAATATTCGAATACCGTAACGTTTAAATCCATTTGGGCACGCAGTATTTTTTTATCTCTTATAAAATATAATAGCCCCCCCCCCCCTATTCTATTAGGGGGGTAAAATTGGTAGATAAGCGGGGCACATTTGGCGCGGTCTGGTGGATGTATTTAAAATGTCAGGTAAGGAAAGACGAAAGATTTGCTTTTCTTATATACTAACTTCAAATAAAATATACATTTAAATTATTTTTATCCATTTCTATTTATTTAAATCAGTTTTCTATATCGTTATAAACATATTTTTTATTTTTATATTTATTTATCAGTCTGTTAAATTATTATTCTCTAATTTTTTTATCATAGTTGATCTAAATTATAAAAATAATTAATAGTTGTAACGGGCAATTCCTCCGTTACGAGTCTCTCTCTCGAGAATGTGTATAAATGTATTAGTATTAATATGATACAGATATTACAGGTGTCAACAGCGAGGAGAGGAGAGAAGGGGGCGAGGTCGCATGTATAGGTAAGAGAGAGAGCACTGGCCCACCCCACGAGCCGTGCGAGCGCCGCGGATGATTAGAGACGCTCGACTATCGAGACACGCCGGACGTGAATCAGCGCGAAAGAGCGAAAGGTGAAAGTCCGAATCGTGTAAGTGTGAGTGCAGTGAGAGAGTGAGTGTGTGCGTGCTAGTGCAGATTGTGCCCAGCACCATACGAGCGTCCTGCACGTGGTGCACTTAGCAGCGGGAGAAGCGAACGTCCACGACAGGGCAGACGAGGCGTCGTTCCCGCGCTTTCGAACATGGCTGAGCAACGTAATGTAAGTGTTAGCTCTTGACATCTCTCTCTCTCAATCTTGCGCCCTTTTCTCTCTCCGCGAGCACCGAATGCGACTTCGCAGGATCGAAGTCTAGTGTAAAGCCAGTATTTTAGAATATATCTATTTCATGCTGATTGCGTTGTGTTGCTTGTTTCCCGCCCGTATTTGTTCGTGTGTTGTGCTCGCGATCTCCAGGAAATCGGTGAGAGGCAGAGCGGCCGACGAGCGAGTGTTTCGGAGCAACACTCGGCCCCAACGTAAACCATAATCTCATGCTAGCCTCGATGTGCTTAGCCCGCAGATTAGCTGCAGCACAGGCGATTAACCGCATATTATGATGCGTAAATGAGATTCGGTAAATCTCATTATGTGCGGAGATAAATTCCCCGTTACATAGTATTAACTTAAGAGTGCTTCTCAGTGCGATTAATGCGCCATCTACCGTTCAAAGTCTATTTTTATTAATTTTGGCTGTTTAAAATATATAAAAGTTAATAGCAAAGTTTCGGCATCTGCAATAGGTATTCAAGATTATTTTACAAAAGGTTTCACGAATTTAACTCTAGAAATAAAGCAATGATCTTGTAAGAACTGCATGTGAATTTTTGCATTGATCTGCCCATCGACTTCTATTTTACTTACAAGATCATTGCTTTGTTTCTGCACTTAAACTCATGAAACCTTTTGTAAAGTAATCTTAAATACCTATTGTAGATGTCGAAACTTTGTTATTAACTTTTAATTGATTTAAATAACCAAAATTAATAAAAATAGACTTCGAACGTTAGATGGCTCATCAATCGCACTGACGAGCACTCTTAATAATTGTTTATGACATTGGCTGATGGCATCGTAAGGTAATTCAATATATTGAATTTGCACTGGTTGTTCCATAGGTGTTTCAATATATCCTGTATTTGAAAAAGATGATTCAACTTTTTAAACCAGATGAATTGAAGCCAAAAGCCCTTGCTTTTGACGTATGCTGAGCTCTTCTGCAGGATCAAGGTCAATTTAAATTACTAACTTTAACAAACGACTGAAAACTACTTGCCGTCGGCAAGATGAACATCTAAATTTCAACCTCAATTTATATTTAGAAAATATTTTATTCCTATAAGTTTAAATGCATAAAAAGAAACGTTGTTGATAAAAGATCTAGTAATAAAAACAAAAATTCAAAAATATTTTTATTAAATAATAAAATTTTGACTGCCAAAGTGACCCTGCTAGACAGGCATGCCCACCTCTCTCCTACAGGATGTTAACAAACAGATTATCACTTTGGACGGAATCGGGTAGAGCGAAAAATTATAAGCAAAAAATCATTAAGAAACTTTTCGATCCGATAAGTAATTAATGAGTAAAAATCAATTGAAAATTAGTCGATCGCGTCATTATCGGATCGAAAAGTTTCTTCATGATATTCCGTCGAAAGTGATAATCTGTTCGTTAACGCCCTATATATATATATATATATCAAAACAGACAGTTTCGCGAATAGCAGAAGAATATCGATAAGTATCTTGACGCGTAGACTCTTAATGCATAGCCAAAATTTAGGTAATTAAAAGCTCTTTCAAACTTAGCATTCAAATTTTAAAAAACTTAAAGAAAACATGTTAAAAAAGTGAACATAACAAATTATAAAAATCTATTTTTTATAATTAATCCAAAGTAAATCATCAATTAAAAAAAATATTTTACAAGAGTCACACGACATAAAAAATAAAAAAATGAGTGGTCAAACATCAAAATCGGTATCAGTCTTGAGATATATCGGTACACCTGCACCCATTCAATCGAATACACGAATAAACCACTTATTTTTATACAAACATTCTTACAGAATGTTCCCCTTTTGATCTTTGAAAACATATTTTTTTCCCTATTACTAAACTTTCTCTACGAGGAAGCAAAAATTTATAATAGAATTTAGTAGACGCCATTAATATTAAGATGTTAATATAAATTTAACAAATTCATAATAACTCTAGTTATAGAATTTATATTTAGTAATATTCGCACGTATCCACACTCGCGTACACACACCCATACACTGGATATGTAGATATGGATGTACGAACGTGCGCGTATATGTGCGCATTTATACCTTCGAGCATATAGTACTGGTGGTAGCCCTCCTATTGCCGAATGTATGACCAGGTGAAGAAAGAGAGATAGTCTAAGTGCGGGTAGATGATATTTCTCTCTTCGTCTGGTAACGCGTCCGGCCATAGAAGGGCTACCTCCATACTTATATGCTCAAAGATTTATACGTATATATTTAAAATAATATAAGCATGTCCTTTATATATATATATATATATTTGTGTACGTACGCACTGTGGTAGTCGATTCTGCCCGAATAAATAAAAATATTTAAGCTAAGCGACACAGCGCGGAAGTAGCTTTTTGACAGGATGCATCGCCGTCTTGCGTATGTTTATATTGTTTATGGTCAACGCCATGCACGCATGAACTGTCTAGTTCGTATTTTATATTTAAATAAAATGATTGAGCCGTTCTTGGCTTAGTGGGTAAAACGCTTGCCTGCTAATACAAAGCGACTCAAGTAGCCGTGGGTTCGTTTCCCGTCTGGAACTCGAAAATTTTTTCGGGCTTTTTTCGGACGGAAAAAGAACCACGACTACGATATTTGCAAAAGTCTCACTGAGCAAAATTGAATAAAAAAAGTCCCACTGGGCCAATACCTGGTAATGGCCTAAGCTCACCAGCAAAAGGCCAATAAAAACTATTAAAGAAAAAAAAAAGATTTTTAATTTAACTAAGAAATCTAACGAAATGTTTAAATGACTATTACATATTAATAAATATTAATAAATTTGAAAATTTTATCCTTACAATCATATGACTTATCATTCCACAAATTTTTCTAGTTATGTAAAGGCTTAATATTCGGGCATTTTCGCTTCGCAATAAAAATCCTTTATAAAAAATCCTGTGCAATTTAAGTGGCCAAATGTGACAAAATAAGTTAAGTAAAAATTATTATTCATTCCACACAGTGGATGATAATACATGACATGGAGCGATCAATTTCCTGAAAACTTTGCGAAATAATGAAGTTATATGATAGTAAGTTCGAAAATTTTAAATATATTAATATATAATAATAATTTATTTTTACACTTATCAGTTCATCAGCAAAATAGAAATATAAATAAATTATGAAAGAAGTGAGGCGGAATATATCGATCGAGGCGAACAAGTTTTCTACAAAATAAATTTTTATTCATTATAAATTTATAAAAAATAAAATACAGAAAACAGGCAAATAGATCGGCATGCCTAAATGTAAATTGAAAAGAAAATTTTCAGAAGTCTGAAAATGCTTTCCCGAGTTCCATAATCGACATAGAAATTCTATGTAATAGGAGACCCATAAGTAAACTGTTAACTTTAGGGTCTCGTATTACATACTCTTTCTCACATCTACTCAAACTGAAGAGAGGATAACATTTTTTTGCTCTAAACTGCCTTGTACCAATTGATAGATTCCACCTTACTGCTTTTAAAAATTATGGCGAATAATAATTCAAATTTCTACTTACTTTATGAAAATTTATTAATTAAATTAAATATCATTTTATTTAAACAATGTAAGATACCCACAGCGTTGGGCACCCGACCGTTTACGGGTTCTCCCAATACTATCTTCAAGTCGCAAGTGCAAAATTTCATAGGGCGGCTAATTTCACGTTCCTCGCGCAGTAGTTCGCCGTTCATTCCTCCATTTACGCGCACTCAGAATTTGTCTCCTCGACTATTTGTAAATAAGCATCGAAGAAGTTAGGTGTATCAATGAATAATTGAAATAATTATTTTGTACTAATTTCTCTTTTTATACTTTAACAGAATAAGATCATGAATAAGACCAAAAGAGACCAGAATTACGTGAAATCGTGCAGAGTTGTGGTAGTTTTCTGTATATCGAGCAGCAAAGTGCGCGGAATCGATGTAACATGAATGTATTTAAATCTCGTTCTTGATCATTATTTTAAAATTCATAAGTATTTATTTATTAAATTGAAAAAAATATTTTTGATCTAAAATTTTTATATGAAACCGATAATATACACATCTTTTTGAAAAGTGTTTTCAAGTCATAAACTTAAAGATAGGTAGGGTTCAGAATAAAAAATTCAACATGGCAGTCCACAAAATGGCGTTCGAAATAAAAATGTTTTTGATAAGCTTCAGGACGCTGTAGCTTAATAAGTATGAACTATTTAAAAAAATGCTGAGAATAAAAAGTACTTGGAATTAATGGAGTAATAAACTGCAATTTTTTCAGATTTTTTGGAAAGCATCCTGAAGTTTATCAAAATTTTTTTATTTCGGAAGTCATTTTGGGGACCGTCATATTGAATTTTTTATTCGGGACCCCGACTATCATAAAGTTTATGACTTGACAACACTTTTATATCCGTAAAAGGATGTGTATATTACAGGTTACATACAAAAATTTTAGATCAAAAATATTTTTTAGTCGAAAAAATTGTTTATAACTTTTTAAACATTAATGTTAGACAAATTCTGATACCATATTTTGAAGGAGCATAAAATTGCACGTCGGATATTCTGTTTCTAAATTTATTTTTAATACAAATAATATGAAAAAAAAACTGGATGAAAATTTGGTGAAAATTGACAGCATTTGGGCCGGGTTAAGAGTCACATTTAGAATCAATTTGACAATTTATTGATTAGAACGCCTATATTAACTTTAACTTCTAGTAAGGAGGATAATTTTTTTTTAAACTGAATGTCTTTTATTCTTTTAAATAATTCTGTAAAGGTGAAGGATTGAGGATATTACGAGGTAAAAATACGCGGAAGCGCTCATTAACACTGAGCCAACGCCGTACTGGCCTCGCCCCAGCTACTGATCCTACCGACTACTTCATGCCGGTAACACAGGGATCTACCACTCGACAAGTAACTTCTGAAATCCGCATCTGTTACAGTTCATCATTCTGTAAATAACGTACTTTTACTGCCCAATAACCCATCACCTAGTTGCATATTTGATTATATAAAATTATATCTTATACTATACTAATATAATAAAGAGACAGCGCTTGTTTGTACACGTCAAAAAAACTCAAAAACTACTTAATCGATTACAACAAAATTTTGATAGGATACATTTTTGGTATTGTGCAGTAACATAGGCTAGGTTTTGTATTAAAATATATCATAAATTATTAAAAAAATAAATCAGGGACTACTTACATACGGTATTGAGCAAACCGTTTTTGAGTAAAATTTTGAGTACTCGATGTATTGAATCTTCCTCAGCGAGGATCTCCTATTATTCTATTAACAAATCTTAATTTCCCTAATTTATGAGATAGTATCAATAGGTTATAAATC
>UELU01003200.1:1392-20378 GCA_900490025.1 Megastigmus dorsalis
GTCTCTTAGCTAGTAAAGACCCATACTGTTGCCCAACTTTACCACGTGGAGGTGAACGTTTCTCAAAGTCTTCTATTTTTTTTTAAGATTTTTCAGGTTTTATATTTTTCTTGAACATTTTTATTATGATTGATTTTTTAACTTATATTTGTGATGTATATTCTTTAAGTGCATTTAGTTTATGATCTTACAAATGATCATTTTGGAAACATTTTGAATAGTAATGCTTTTTGCACTCCTTGCATGTGTAAAAAGTTCTTGTAGAACATCCATTTCCATTGCATAGCTTTCTGGTAATTGTTAATTCACGGACATGATCCTTTAAATTTCCTAATTTTGATTTTTTAATATAGTTGTCTACTATACTCAAAGTAAATTGTTAAGCAGACATTTTTTGGATCTAATACAAAGAAGCAAGGCACTACAATACTGATCATGACAATCTACACCGCCCATAAATAAATTATGAAGTCTAAATGCGAGTGGTAAAAGCAATTCCATTCTCACTTTTTTTTTCGTTTGAGTACCGTGATTTGGTTTCATTGGAGTAACACCAGCAGCAGTTGAAATAAGTGAAACTTCTTTAGAATCAATAAGAATGATAAAATTTATACCGCTATTTTTTCATGCTGAACTTTATAAGTACCTCAAACAGAATTTTTTTTTCATTACATTTTTTACATTGATTCTATCTTGTCTAATAACCCCAGTTGCTCGTAAACCAAGAGTCATAAGATGAACTAGGAGATCTGGGTTCGTAAAATAATTATCGGTCCAAAGATGATATTGTTCGATTGATCTTCTAAATGTTAACAAAAATAATTGTTTACACATATTCAGAACTACTTGACTCCCTAAAGCAATATTATATACTTTATCATTTGAAGAATCTTTACCACAATATATATCACAGTGATAGAAGTATCCATCAGCACTACGACATTCCCACTCTTTTATGTCCGAACGTGGCGGTTTGTTTCTAATAAATTGTTTTATATTTAGTCTGCCATAAAATTTAATCATCATCTCATCAACTGATAAGGTTGTCTGAAAAATACCAAACCGTTTGATATTTTTATTGAACATATCGAGTAATACTCTTACTCGCCATTCTGGATTCTTTTCATTTTCATCAGTAGGTTTAGAACACTTTATTTTCGATTTTATATTTAGATAACGCTGTCGAGACAGCAGTGATCTGACAATTGGACACTCAAGCATCTCATTTTTCGATTAATAGTCTTTTTCAGATGTCCGTTTATTGAAAGGGCTAAGTAAAATAATAGCAATGAATTTATTTAATTCTTCAATTGATAAATCCAAATCATTAATATTTGAAGCTTCCACAATGTATTGCTTCATGTCTTTACAAAAAATCTTTATCTTTCAGTAAATATTCATTGGACGGTATTTCGTCATAGACTTTTTCTCCTGTCTACCCACTGATAGACATGATTCTCCTCTAATTTTTTTTGTTTATTTGAGTAATTTTTTTGAGTAAATTATTCAGTATAATCACTATTATCATCACTGACACTGCAAGAATTGTTATTTTCAGAATCATCGTCAGCATTACTTTCAGTATCTGAATCTGAATCTTGACAACCAGGTAGTATCGCAATATGTACCGAATTTTCATTTTCGAATATGTCAGAAGATTCATTTTCGATTGCGTTTTTAGATTTTTTTTTGCGAGAACTTTCTTGTGTTGCACTGAGTTTTTTACTAAACATTTTACTTTAGTATGAAAAAAAATGTTATTTTATGTTTTGAAAAAGCAAAATTAAACTATTAAAAATTTTTTAAGATCTGTACCAAATTCATAAAAGTTGATGATAGTTAAAAATAATATCAAAGTTGACTACAATCACTATTTCGAAAATACATTTTCTGATTCTATTTCTTTTATTAAATTGTACAAGTTCACAAATTAGAAAAAAACTTTTTATCAAATTTAAAAGTTTATAAAATAATATTTCAGAATAAAATAGTTGATTGTTTTCTTTAAAAATTGTAATTTATGAAATTTCACATTTTAATATTTTGATCTTTCATTTGAAATCAATTATGTTTTTAGCAGAGAAAACTATAATTTTGTAACCAACATATGAACAAATTTTCCAGTATGAATTTTCCTTAATACTGTAAAATCGCTATATTTTCCCGGAAAATCGTATGTTAAAATCTGAATTTTTATAGCCATATGATCATGCTACACATTGAATTTTCATTTTATAAAGTAATAAATATCGTAATTGCAATTTCAAAATTTATAATATAACAAAATATTAAGGATAATTAAAAATTTTTAAGTTTTAAAAAATAACATTTTTGTTATTTTCTGAGAAGTGATCTAAAAAAACTATCGAATATGACATTGCAATATAATAAAAGCAATAAAATACAAAATTAAATTTGCTATATTAGATCCGCGATTTTAAGTTTTGCAAAAATAATAATAAATTCGTGATTAGCGACCTCGGAAACCCTTCTATGCGAAATTTGAGTAAAAATACTGAAAAATAAAAATTTAATCCACCATGTTGGATAAGCTATTTTGAATTTTTAGAAATTTTTTTTAAATGATGCTTTATTAAAAATTGCTTTACAATTGTTAAATTTACTGAAATACCATAAAATTGTTAAAAATTATTAAAAAATGTTGATTGTTTTAGGTTATGTACGTTTTGTAATTCACCATTTTGAAAATTTTATCAATAAATAATGACATCTTTGATTTTTATATATTTTAAAAACATTCTTATCGTGAAAAGTCAATTTTTTCAACAAATAATTCATTTTTCATGAATATTTGGACATCTCAAAAATTTTTAGATTTTTAAGCGGCCAAATTTTTTTTCTAGTAAAGAGTAAAAGTAGACATCCATGCCACTATTAAACCTAAAATCAAATGTTTTAGACACTTTGTTTATTTTTGGCAGAGCAAAAACTAAAAAAACTATTTGAAAATTTTCAGTTTTTTTGGTTTAAATCGGCCATTTTTTTTTTATTTTGTGTTCTTTTGAAAAAACGTTAATTTCATCAAAAAGAACATACTTGAAAATACTTGGGAACCAATTTTTATCAAAATGGAAGAAAAATTGAGCGAATGGCAAGAAATCAAATTCAAGCGCCAGCATTATGTACATTTAGTACTTAATGGGTTAATCAGCTTATCGAAAAAGTTCCTTATAATTTTTAAAAAAAATTATAGATAATATAATACTGCGTACATATTTTCTTTAGGCCATGTATAGTATAAATTAAAATATTAACAAATTATTTTGTTGATTTGTTTGCATGGAAAATGGGTGACACGCTAGTCCCACTTCTGTAATGACGGCTGCAAAAAACGAGCGAGACGAGATAAACAACTAAACCCTTAAGTCCTCAACCCTTAAAAACTAAATCATATACCCTTGATCAAGGTCAGAAATGTCTTTTCTTCATCCTTCGGTTGAAAGTGCGTGTTTTCCGCATCGATTTCACAGCAGAAAACAACATTGTGCTGCACTATTAGGAAGTCAGGCGCGCCTCTTGATGACGGGCCTGAGAACGTTTAGAACCAAAACATATTGATTTGGTTTGCACTGACATACTGAGTCTACTAACCTGCTTCTTTGGATTCTTACATCTTTTTACTTCTATTTTCTGCCCTTGTCGATAAATATACTATTCCGATTTTTCTCGATTTTTCACGATTTTTCGATTGATTTTTGCGATTTAATCAAAATTTTGATGGCGTTTCAGCTAAACGAACTTCAGATTCGGATTCAGCCGGTTAAGATGCGTAAAGATAGGTGATTCTGGTTAAAAGTACAGACCACATTTTTTTGTGTGTCGGTGAAACCCTTGAACCCTAAATCTTTAAGCTCTAAAGCCTTAAACCCTAAGGCCTTAAATTCTATACCAATAAGAGGAAACGAGGGTTAAAATGGCCATAACTTTTGAAGGATAAATTGTACAACACGATTCGAGGCCGCATTATGAAGGGTAAAAGTAGTACTAAATGACGGAACAGATAGGATGGAGCAAAAAAATTTTGTGCGCTCTGTATATAACATCAAATATTTCAAAATTCTGACGCGATGGTCTAATTTGAAGCTCTGATTCGGATTCTACACAGAAAATTACTTCGGAAATGACTTTTAGCTATCCAATAACAATAATATTTTTGTTGTTGCAGATTTGTGTTATTTTTTTTTTATAAAATTTAGTTTAATTCAACCGCCATTTTGAATCAGCCATGTTAAGAGGCAAACAGTACCATACGGCTTTCAAAAGTAGAGGGATAAACATACAAATTGTTGGGTATAAAAGTCTTCTAGATCCTTCCCGATTTTGGACAGGGGTAAAAAGAATGCCCAACATATAGAGGAGAGTGGGGCTATATTCAACAACTTATTTTGTTTTTTTTTTACCTTGTTAATCTTAAAAAATGGTATAAGTCACAATGTAGTTTCTTTCATTCGAGTTTGTGATAACTTTTAAAATTTTTTTTAGACCCGTTAATAGTAAATTTAATAAATCTACTTTTACGGTTTTTGATAGTAGTGTGTCGTGCAATCTCAATGCTTTTTAGTTCTAAGAGTTCTGGGGTATCTGTTAAAATTTTGGTTCAACCTTTTTTGCGCTTTGTGAGTTCTTGTCGATGACTGGCAGTCAATATAGGCCACAGAACTGTCTGGTCTAATCAAATTTCTAACATCATCTTGGCAGACCTTAGTATTTGTACTAGAATTTGCTTGAACCACTGGTGTGACACTTTGATAACCGCTAGCACTGAGTCTCTGTACATCATTTTCATTGTTTTAAATAGGTCGATTTGGGATTATAGATGAAGGAAGTTCGTAAGACGAAAATATGTTTCTTTCAAATGAACAGATGCCAGTGACTGAAAATCCTGATTGAATATTCTGTGGAGTGAATCTCGTGTAAAAACCTTATTTATAATACCTGGTATATTTTCAATCTTCATAGCTTTTCGAGGATGTAAAGACATCCAATGTCCTGAAGCTTTATTTACAGCCGATTTTAATGGTCCGAACACTGTTCTATCCAATGGTTGAAGTTTGTGTAAGTAGTGTGTAGGGAAAGTCAGCATAACAATTCCATTCGCCTTGGCAAATTTGACAGATTCAACGGATGCATGTGATGAATGATTATCAAGTCATAATAAACAAGGATTGTTTATAGAGCACCTCGAATACTTTTTAAAATGTAAATATTGGTAAAAAGTATCTTTTGTCATCCATTGTATCTGATGGCGCTAAACAAAGCATGGAGCCTCGAAAATTTACTCTTGGAAAAATAAAAAAGGGCAGTAGAGCACTACCTGAATCTGACACTGTTGCTGCCGTACTAACCAATTCACCTAAAATAATTAAAAACAAATATTATAAAAGAAAAGAACCTATATAGTTTAACATTCATAGATTCTTTTTTTTTATAAGTACGTATCATAATTTGAGAAAAATAAAATAGTTAAGAATTTCTCATAGAAAATGTAATTTTTTAAATCGCCAATATAACCCTAAGTTAAAAAAATTCTAGACAAATATTTGAAAGAACATAACTAACGTATAAAAATAATTACCGGGTCGTACCAGGCATCAAAATCTTTGTTTTGATACGCTTTTTTGAATAGTCTAGCCAGCCACTAACTTTTAGAACACAAAGCTTCGTGCTCAGCGAGAAAAAATCACTTAAAAATTTGAATGGTTCCTCGTTTGAAGTACAGAATATCTCTATAACGGTCACACGTTGTCAAAGATATTTTAATTTTCCAATTTAGCCCCACTCTTCCCTATATATAAAAGTAACAGCAAGATCGTAGTAAGAGTAAGATACAATGTAGCGCTAAGTGTATATCCTTTTTGTGCAATGCTTCGTGCCTCCATGGACTGTATCTCCACTCCGCGGCGCTGCGCTTAAATTTAGATTCATATATCATAAAGTAGTATTTTAATAACATTTTAATGAAATTTTATTATTGCTAAACCTTCCAAGGATCATGGAGACGATGTAATTAAAATTTGGTAACGATTGATAATAATTAGTTTTCACGATTAGCGGTACCAAACGAAAAAGAGGCTGTTCTTTTATATAGTAGTAAGATATGATAATATCCAATTTAAATCAATACTTTAAAAAAACGGTTATAACCATAAATAATTATTCTTGATTGTCTTGATTAACATTTTTTAAATCATTGTAATACAAAAAATTAATGAGTGGATTTATAACTTTCAAGAATTAGATCAACTTTTTATGTCAAATTAAAAATATTCAGCTTTCACTGTGTACATATGTATAGGCGGCCGCACTTGATTATTATTCAATAAATTGAAATAAAAAGTTTCTATAACTTTGTATAAGTAGTAGTAGTAACTTTATTTAACTTTAAGTTTTACAAATTTTACCTATACAAATGTATTATTCCTTAGCCTATTTCCTTCTGGTCGCCGTCCAGCATACATCTTCCAATATTTCCCTAGCTTTTTTATTCCCCCCCCCCTTTGTCTCTTCTTTTGATATTAGGAATAGCATGGTTAGGAAAAATGCATAAATTGAGACTTAGATTGAGTAACATTTAATATCAAGAACTTGTTTTGTGAAAGTTATAGCGCCGTGGGCCAGACCCGATTAACCTAACAGAGGTCGAGGTGGACGTAGGCGTCATCATCGATGAGGGCGACACACACATACATTTATACACACAGTCACACAGCGCCCTCTTCTATAGATATACATAGCGCGCTAGCATGAATAAAGTCGCAATACAAAATAATGAGTGGATGTGTCGAATGTAAATGATTATTTTCAATACTCCCCCTATTCGATAAATCCTCTCATACCAATGCTCTCTTGCAAAAATTCAAATCTCGGTCATGCAAACTTCTTTGTAAATAAATCTGCTAGTTGATCCTCGCTTTTGACATACATTAGTTCAATCTGCTTTGATTAAATCTTCTCGCGAATAAAATGAAAATGCACTTTGATGTGCTTAGTACTACGATTAAATGATGGATGCTTCACATACTTAATTGTACTTTGATTTTCAACATTTAAAATAGTAGGTTTATCCAAAGAATAACTCAACTCACCTAAGAATCTGCGCAACCATATAATTTCTCGTGATGTGCTACTGGCAGCAATGTACTCCGCTTCCATCGTACTACCAGCAACAACTGATTGTCGTCGTGAAAACCATACAACCGGTCCCGAAACCAAGCTCAACATACACCCACTAGTCGACTTTCTCTCATCGAGATCACCCGCATAGTCGGAATCGGAGAAGGCACGGATTGACAGATTCTCTGGTGACGCTACATATTTTACACCGTAATTAATTGTACTTTTCAGATAGCGCAATACATGTTTTGCTGCTTCCCAATGCGCAGTGTTAAATTTACAATTGTAACGTCCAAGATGACTAACTATATAAGAAAGATTCGGTCTCGTAACGTTAGACAAAAACAACAAGTTACCTACGAGTTCACGATAGGGAACATTGGGCAAATCCTCACGTTCAGAAGCACGCAATTGCAGTCCCGGGTTAGCTGGTATGTTCGCTGGTTTTGCATTGGTCATACCAAATTTTACAACAATTCGTTCAGCATAGATATTTTGTTGCAGTATAATACTCTTTTTATCTCTATCTCTGACAATGTTCATCCCAACAAAAATATCAGCTGGACCAACAGTTATCTCGAATTCATTCTTCAATTCATCCACTACCCGTTCAATCTCATTCATCTTTTTACAAAATAACATTCCATTATCCACAAATAATGCAAAGTACAGAGATTTTTCCTCGCATACAAATACAGACCATTCTGACTCATATTGTTTAAAACCAAATTTATACTCCAGCACCGTGATGCCTGTTTCAAACCATATAACGCTTTTCGCAGTCTACATAATTTCTTCTTTGGTTCATCCACCTGGACTCCTGCTGGTATCTTCGTGTAAATTTCCTCTTCTAAATTCCCATACACGGAGAGAAATTTGGAAAGGATTTGTTAATAACATTGTAATTAACCATACCAACAAATACCTTGGAACTTTACTATCGTGGATCATACTGCTTGCTGACTCGATGATAGTCCTGTTGTCCCTCTCACTGAATCCATTCTGCTCTGGGCAATGGGGAGCTGAGGTACACAGCTGAAATCCACGTTTTCTAATGAAATCTCTCATCGAGTTGTTGTAAACCTCCAACCCGTTGTCGCAGCGAATCCTCCTGACTCTGAACCCATGTACATTTTGTAAAATAATGTAGTGATCCTTGAGATGAGTAAGAGCATTAGATTTATGTTTAAGGAAATAAACATGTCGAAACCCTGACATTTTATCCTTTACCAACACGAAATACTGGGCTCCCCCCAGCGAAACACTCATTGTACCAGCTAGATCGACGTGAAAACACTCACCAACTTTAAAATCAATGTTCTTGACAGCCATTTTTCGACTTGGCTGGCGGTGAGATTTACCGTACATGCACCCTTCGCAGAAGAATTCCTCGTCAATTACGGATTTTGCTCCATCAATGATGTTGGACTTGATCATCTTCTTCAGTCTTCCAACGTTGACATGACCCAAGCTGCGATGTAACTCCTGAAGGTTGGTACTAGTGGCTGTCACTTGTGGCTCGACGACCCTGAAGAACATAACACAAATATTATTTTCGCGCTTCTCGCCCTCAGTAACAATCGAATCAGTTGCTGGGTTAGCA
This sequence comes from Megastigmus dorsalis, assembly GCA_900490025.1. Taxonomy (NCBI): domain Eukaryota; kingdom Metazoa; phylum Arthropoda; class Insecta; order Hymenoptera; family Megastigmidae; genus Megastigmus; species Megastigmus dorsalis. The sequence goes on from UELU01003200.1 coordinate 10,130, forward strand.
ATCTCAACAGTTTTTCCATTGAACAGCACTTGATAACCTCTCTGCGTGGAAATGTTTGTTGAATACAAATTTCTTCCAAATGTCGGAATGTACAAAACATCATCAAGGCGACCATCATACCAGCTGTTGTTTACTCTTCGTTTGATTGTGATGGTGCCTATAGCAGTTGCTATATGTGATGTGTTGTCTCCAAGCGTAACTCTGACTGGCGGCTGCAGGGCCCTGAAATCCGTGAACCAGTCTCGCCTATACGTCATGTGACATGTGTCGCCACTGTCTGTTAACCACTCGTCGGTAGGACAGTCGACATTCTGTTCCAGTTTCCTCGCAGAGGTGGCATTGGCTTCGATTTGAAGCAACTGTTGCGATCAGCGACGCGACGAATTTGGACTCACCGGCTGCTGCCGTTAAAACATGGCGGCTGCCAACCGGTTGACCGCCAGCATGATTGGCCTTATACTTGTTCTTGTCAGCCGCTTTCTTCTTGCAATCCCTTGCGAAATGCCCCGGCTTCTTGCAGTTGAACTTCTTGCGATCTCTGAGTTCCGGAACTGAACTGTTGTTGGGCGCCGCGTTGTAGTGTCTAGGTGCTGTAAAAGACGAAAATGCTCCGACTGTCGCTGCCTCTTGGTTCAGGCGACGCTCCTCCTTTAGCAATCTTTCCTGTAGCGTGACAAGTTTTTGGCGCTCTGGATCCACGGAATCCCAGGCCGTTATCAGGCTCCCATATTTTTCAGGCAACCCTCCCAAGGTTTTGGCCATGATTTACACATCCAAAATGATCTCGTTCGTGTCCTTGAGTCGGCTTGCCAAATTTTGCACCCATGTAATGTAGGTTATGACAGACTCGTTTCCCTCCATTGAGCACTGATGAAACTTTTGCAGGAGCGACAACTTACTTGTTTCGGAGCGCTCTTCGTGTATCGCAGTCAACTGCGTCCACATTTGGGCGGATGAAGTACACGTCAGCAACTTTTCCATCTCAGAGCCTATCGTGGAGGATGATATAAACAGCATGGCTTCAGTGTCTTTTTTCTGCCATTTTTTTCTTGGTAACTGCTTCTTCCGGTTCTGTAACGTCTCCAAGTACGATGTCGAACAGGTCCATCGCACTCAAGGTCTTTTTCAGCTCCCATTTCCAAAGCTGGAAATTCGATCCGTCGAATTTTCGGATTTTTCTGACGACGAGATGCGGTGTACTGTCGCCCATGTTGATGCCTCGCTGCAAGGGGCACAGGAACTGACAAAATAGCCGACAAATGAACTTTCTGGAGCCGGATTCTTTCACTGTATGCCACACGCACAAATCTCACTTGCGCATTAAAGAGCAATTTCCCATTATTGCTGGGCCCATAACCTATTGATATTAGGAACAGCATGGTTAGGAAAAATGCATAAATTGAGACTTAGATTGAGTAACATTTAATATCAAGAACTTGTTTTGTGAAAGTTATAGCGCCGTGGGCCAGACCCGACTAAGCTAACAGAGGTCGAGGTGCACGCAGGCGTCGTCATCGATGAGGGCGACACACATACATGTATATACACAGTCACACAGCGCCCTCTTCTATAGATATACATAGCGCGCTAGCATGAATAAAGTCGCAATACAAAATAATGAGTGGATATGTCGAATGTAAATGATTATTTCCAATATCTTCCTTTCTTTATTTCTCTTTTCATTACCTCTAATATTCTATGTATCTCATTTCTCAATCTCCAATCTCCCTTAACCCTCATTTCTGTAGTCCTTTCTAACCTCACTTTTCTATTCTGAGTTTTCTCTGAACTTTCTTCTCTTATTGTCTTTATATTTCTTTCCCAACTCTTTTAAAACTGAAAGATTTTATTGCAGTTTCCGTTATTTCGTTCACTAGCCCTTAACTTTTCCTCTAAATTCACTTTCTACTCTATTTTTCCGAGCATACACTCTCTTTATGTGTTTACTGGACGGCGGCCATGTTCCTTATATAACTTTGTATAAGTAACATATTTACTTTTACTTTGATATAAAGCTGGTATTGAGATACACAAATCATTATTTGCTTTCATGTACGAATTATTGGAATGACCCGTGTAATCCGCATTATCCCGTTCTACCTCACCCTAATGTCTAAAATAAATATGGATTGGTGAATACCTTTAAAACTATGGGCAATTAAAAATAACGCTAAGACTCGAATTGTTTTGCATAAAAAGTAATTACTCAGAGTTGCATATTCTCTAATCCCCAAAGAGTAAAATAATTGGTAAATAAATGAAATAGTGTTGATAGTTTTATTTAGCTTATTAATAATTTTCTAAGTTTATGTTTATGTTTTTTGTAACAAAAAAGAAACTTTTTCATGCCCACATTTTACATTTTAAAGGGGTTTTATTTCAAGATAGATATTACTTTAACTTCCTTACTGACACCTATATGAGCTTTTTTGTATTCGTGAATTCTCTATATTGTTAATAGTTAAAGGATGGTCGTGGATTAAACAATTGTATATTTATAATTAAGGTTACTTTTATTATCACATGGTTCTTATTACATGTGTTCAACAAGGACTGCATAGTCGACACGCATGAGAGGTATAAGCGAACAGAGAGCAATGTACGCATGCGCGAAGACAACATGGTGTCATATGAAATATATTACTGACGTCCCAGTACCGTCTGCTATAAGCAGGAAAATACATTGTTCATTCTTAACATCCCCCCTCAATGTATTATTACTTTGACTGATTACATATTACATATTTATTTAGTTACATCTTGTACTACAATGTTTTGTATGCACGAGTGCTGCTTCTTTGCCGTCAATGACTTAGTCATTACATCAGCAATCATTTGTTCTGATGTCAAATAAATTAATACAAGCTTTCTTTCAATTGATCTGTCATCCAGTTTTGACTTTTGGCTTTTTTGAAGGACACAAACTTTTGATCCAAAGACTTTCAAATAACTGAGTGTAGGCTTTTTACTATACTAATACTCGTATGGAGTTCCACCATTGAGCGCAACCGTTGGAGATCTATTTCTTAAGTAGTTTGCGGTCATAACTGCTTCACCTCAAATGATGATGGAGCAAAACCAGATTTGATCAGCATACACCTTGCAGCTTCAACTAGTGTACGATTATTCCTCTCTGCCAGTCCATTCTGCTCTGACGTTTGAGGAACTGACAGTCTCCTTGCTATTCCATTTCCTTTCAGATAATTTGTAAATTTTTCACTGCAATACTCTACCCCATTATCTGACTGCAATTTTTTTATATTTCTTTCAGTTAAATTTTCTACAAGATTTTTGTACTCAATGAATTTATCAAGGACTTGTGATTTATCCTTTATCAAATAGACAGTACACCACCTTGAGTAATTATCAATGAACGTGACCAAAAACTTAGCACCTCGCATGGTTTGCGTAGAAAATGGACCACAGACGTCTGAGTGAACCATATCCAGCAGCCCTTTGCAATGTTCACTAGTGTGTAAAAATGATTGGCTTTTTGTTTTCCTTTTGCACATACTTCACATTTTGAAATATTTCCATCTAGTTGTAAATTTATTTCTGAATTATTCTTTAGGAAATCTCTTAAACTTCTTTCATTTAGATGGGCTAATCTACTATGCCATAACATTAAGGAATTTTCTGGTCGACAAACAGCCACAGACTCTTTTTCAGCTTCTCTTAGATAGAATAGATTCCCAATCCTGTCAGCTATCATCTTGATATGATTTTCATTGTCCTTTATTAAAGCTATATTTTTCTTGAATGCAACTGTGTTAACAATGTCAACAATCTTCACTACAGACAGCAAATTTGACCGTAAGTCAGGTACAAACAGAGTGTTATCTAGTTTAATCACATGGTCTTTATTAGGACCTGTGTTGACATTTAATTTCAACATATCTCTTCCTAGAACCTTTGTTTGCCCATTGTTTGCCAAATTTACTGTTTCATTAATGTTACACAAATTGATGAAACTGTCTTCGTTCTTTGATAGGTGTGCAGCATATCTACTATCAAGAACCCATTTTTCACTATTATTTACTGAATCATTTGAAGGATTCTAACTTATTAATGCAATATATGCATCGTCTTCAAAAACATTATTTACATCATTCTCCTTTTTGTACTCATTCTCCTTTACTGGGAATTTGCTTCTACACTTAGCAGCTATATGTCCTTGTTTTCTACACCTATGACAAATTATATTAGAGAATTTATTTTCTTTCTTATTTGTAGAATGATAATTTTCTTCTTTAAATCCTTTGGACTTGAATTTATTCTTTTTGTCTGCTACCATCGCAACTGAACTCTGACTAGTATCATCTGCTCTTGATCTAGTTTCATATTCTTGAATAATTTTTACTTTCAAATTTTCCATATCTGGTAAGTCATCCCCACCATGCTATTATTCCGATAGATGAACATAGATTGAAACTCAAAAAAACATCTTTAAGTTCTGAATTTCAAATATTTCAGAAAAAAATTATTAAGCAGAGAAAAGATAAAAAACGAATGGGGTAATATCAGACAAGTCTGCACTCTGTACCTTGCGCCGTGCGCGGCGGCGGCGATGAGCCTACTCTTTCGCATCGTTTTTCTCGAAGAAAACATCTTGACCACTTTCTGGAAAAAAAGTTTTTTTATGTAAAAAATCCTCAGCTTTCCATCTAAAACATGAAAAAAAATATTAAAAATACGTTTTTTGAGATATAAGACGTTTTATAATTTTTAAAGGTGAAAATATAAAATTTTGAAAAAACTGCTTACACCATTGGAAAGCTGAGGAAAAAATACATCGAAAACATCTATTCGATATTTTGTTTAAGTATATTTTAGTACTGCAAAAATACGAGTTAGAAATAGCATGATTTGGCGTTCGCGCGCCGCGCTAGGAGAGTTGACGTGAAATGCCTCATATGCGATAAAATCCTCAATTTAACAATTTCACCAAAAAATAATTTTTTTATTTTAGAAATTATAAGCTTCACAAGAATTTCCCAATAAAAACCCAATAACCCCACCATTAAATTCCCTGAGTTATAAAACCTTCAGGACTACTGCTTCCATAACTATTTTTATATTTGATTATAAAAAATTAGATCCTTCGGATTAAGGACATTCTTCGGCCAAAAATAGGGCTTTTCAGAATGAATTTTAATTTTTTATTTTTTATACTTAATCAAGCTTATTCGGATCAGGAGTGTCTTAAGAAGTAAGAAACATTTTGTTACGCAAAATGAAGCAGTATTAGCGCTGAGAAATTTCACTAACATGCGGTTCATTTTGTTCCTTATGAAATTTGAGGGTAGAGTCACTGTAACGATATTGTTGCATAACTTAATAGAGTCTTGCCAGACGTAATTATTTGCCAAATTCATCGTTAAATTTTGTATAAATGTAATTTAATTGTTGATATCAGCGCCTATACTGCATCATTTTTCATTAAAAATGTCCCTTACTTCTTAAAACACCACTCATTCGAATAAACTTAATCTGGTTATATCAAATATAAAAAACAAAAAATAAAAATTAATTCTGAAAAGTACTATTTATGACCGGTGAACGTCCTTCAACTGGGCATGGGTATGTGTGTGTCTGTTCAAATTTTGATTGTGCAAGGCACTGCGTATTTTCATTGTGCGCAATTTGCATCGAAAAATAGCATGTAAAATTTGGACGTAGAAATTTTAGGCCTCGTGTAACTGCGCAGTCTACGAAGCTTAATAGTACATTACGCTACTAGGTCGCAAAACATGTGATTCACATCTAAGTTAAATCATCCCGTCCGAGTGAAGCAAAGATGACAAAAGAGCCGAGGCTGATAAGTTTCGTTTTTTTTTTTTTCAAATAAATTATTTTCTGGCTGAAAAGTTGTTAGATGTCTAGCTAGGGTATTCATTGCGTATACAAGCGATAAAATTACATTAAAATAATATTTTAATATTTTTAATATGAGTAATACGAGATTTTGTTTTTTCCTAATGTAATAAATCGTATTTCAGGTGTAAATAATCATAGTATATATTTTTCTGGACCACGTCTCAATGAAGCTGTATTTTATTCATTACAAGATAATCTAATTTTCCATTATCTTCTTTACATCAATTCGAAGAATGCAATCAACATATAGATTTAGTATATCTTTTCAATGTAACAAGATTTTAATATAACTGAATTGTTATACAAAGACTCTTTCATTTAATTTACAAATGCTTGTTGAGAGTAGATATAATCAAATAATAGAAATGTCAGAGAAAAAGGATTCTTTTGATTTTGTTACGAATTTGGATAGATCTGAAACAAAGGCAGTTGAAGTTACTGAAACATATTTTTCATCGAAAAATAAGGTTACTACCAATGAAGCTGAGAATATTTTATCACGACATTTTAATAATGAATTCTCTTTATTAGAAACTGGTTTAGTTACGTCAATGGCATCGTCGAATCATAGCATCGACAGTAGATTAACTTTAGATAAGGACATAGATTCAAAAATAGTACCTGTAAATCTTGAAAACATAAAGACAAATATAAATAGCCATAATAATGACCAATTTATTGAAAACCATTCTCATTTTTCTCGGAAAATGTTAGATTTTGTTCCGGACCTTACTATTAAAAAAGTCATTGCTGAAAAGAAGGAGTATGAAATAATAAAACATTTTAGTGGATCAGCTGGAACTATGCAATCAAAAATTTCAGGTCCGCCAGTGATAAATTCAACATCTAAATCTGAAATAAGTACTAAAGATGATATACAAGATGGTTCGAATGACATTAAAAAAAGGATTAATGAAATTAATGTCAAATCTTCTCGACATTTGGTGAGAAAAGGAAAGAAAGGAGTAGATTCTTTATTGGAAAAGTTAGAAAATTGTAATAAAAAAATTTGTAGTACCGACAATCTTGTGTCGAACATCTTCACAAATATTGAAGAAAAAGACACAAATAGTGTAAAAAGTATGTCCCCTGAATATTACAAATCAAGATCTCCAAATAATAGAGAAGATGATGTAGTATCGCCCAGCTTTAGCAACGACGACTCAAACGATACAAAACAAAGAAGAAAGAGAAAATTGGGAAAACCTGTAAGATTAGCGAAAGATTTTAAATTGGATCAAGAAGATACAGCAATTGTTCTTAAGAAATCTAAATTACCGATCAAAAGTGATATAATAGAATGCTTAGTAAAATTGAATGAAGAATCAATACCTCACAGTTCGTTGTTATGCACAAATCAGAAAAACGAGTCAAAGGCAAATGAGCTTGAAAATACTAAAAAAAATAGCATGGAAATTCATTTAAAAGAACACCATCAAATAGGGAACGAGTTAAAATCAAGTAATTTTAATAAAAAGAGACTGTCTTTATTCGACAGTAAGTTTGAAAAAGAAACAGATAATCTCAAGTGTTCAAATGTCGATTCGAAATTGACAAGAAATTCTAAAATCGATATGAGTCACTATTCTGCACAAGATTCACAGCGTTCAAGAGCGCGTAGAAACAGTGAATGTTCTATTAATACGATAAATATAAATAAACGGAAACGTCGGAAATCTTGCGACGATATTAGAGAATCATTTTACGAAACAGTTCAAAAAATTAATACTACCAGTAATGTTATTACATTTAATGAAGTGGAATCTCAATTGGAAAAAATGTTTGCCGGTATTATAGAAACTGAGAAAGATGTGTTAAAGAAAGCAACAGTTCAAGTTGACCAATCAGGGACTTTAGAGTTGGACGATGAACAAAAAGAAAATCTGCAGAGTGAAAAAGTGAACAATCAGGGCACATCTAATGGACTATTATCTAATCCAACAGGTAATCACGAAAATAAGAATAACAAAAAAAAGAAAATACCTAGAATACGTCCTCATAAAAACAAATCTACTAACTCATTAAAAGAAGTATGTGATACATCTATAAATATTTTACATAAAGATAAAGAACAGATTGTGTATCAAAAATCTTTAAAAAAATCAGCAGTTTTAAAAAGAAAAAAGAAAAATATTAAGCTTCAAAGATTTACAAGTATTATGTGTACTTCGATTAATACCGGTCCTGTAAAAGCCAAAGGTCCAGTTATACAGATAAAAAAATCCAAAAGTAGTCCTATATATGTTCGAATTGTAAACGCTTCTAGAGAAGACGACGAAGAACGGAATAAAGAAAAACGTAAAACGATTAACAATGGAATTGTAGGACGAAGCAAAACTTTAAATTATCAGAATAATCTTGATTACCGTGGTAAGTTTGATATATTTACATAAATTTGTTAAAATTAAAATTTCCTTGATGATTTTAACCCATTAACGCCCAAGAGTACATATTTTCTGATCGATCTGTAAGCTATAAATTTTATAAGAAAAACAGTTTGAATATGAATCAGTATAATGTATTCTACTATTTTTGGGTATGCTCCTTCGATTTCCGTTGTCAAAATTTCATTTAGATGGCCTCAAAAAAATGGCTGATTTAAAAATAAAATAGTGAAAAAAAAGAAAGAAAAAATTTTTGATGATTTTTTTTCGAGTTGAAAGGGTATCGGAATTGACTTCTAACTGTGATCAATTGTAACCATGATAGTTAGAATTGAGAAAAAAAAATCCCCTACGCCTTCAATCACCATAAACTTTTCAAAATGGCGGAAATGACGTTAAATTCTGTTAAATTCGGATTTTGCTTGTACATTTTTTAGAAAATCAAATATTTTTGCGATTTTCACGATAAACTTTTGTTAGTAAAGGACAATCTGACCGCCCTCCACCACCCAAACATGCCCGACGTTTCGAGCCCAACCCGCTCCGGCTCCTCCTCAGGGACGGGGGCGGTCAAATTGTCCTTTACTAACAAAAGTTTATTTCAGGGTTAAATATAAGTTTATTTCAGATTCTTCGGGGGTGATTTTAAAAAGGGCAATCTGATTGCCCATGAATATTGATTAGACTGTAAGACCGATAGAAAGATCTTTGTCAGTTTATATCTCAATCTCAACTTTTCCATGGATCTCGACGTTGTACGAATTTTTTTCTCAAAAAGAATGCATCGAACGTAAAAATTGCCAAGAATATTTTGAATTACAAATTTTATGTAGATAACGAATCAATTTTTTCCATTTCATAATTGCAATATTTTTTATTCACATCCGCCATATTGAATTCGCCATCTTTAATTTTTAAAAGCAGTTAGCATATTTGGATTCGATGGTGAAAAAAAAAGAAAACAGAAATTTAAAACTCATGATTTCTAAAATTTTGCTGTTTATTATAGTGAAAACAGTGATAATTTCACCATATTTGGCGCTTTACGAACCGCCATATTGAATTAACGATGTGGAGTTAAGAATAACGTAAACAGTTACATTATATTAAACTTCAAATTATATTTTGTTCGTGAAAATCGCAAAAATATTTGATTCTCTAAAAAATGTACAAACAAAATCCGAATTTAACAGAATTTAACATCATTTCCGTCATTTTGAAAGTTTATTCAATATTTGAGCGAAAGGCTGTGTGTTTACTACAAGCAATTCATTTCATTTACTTTTCCTAAAGTTTATTGTCATACGTATTTTAGTTTAACGTCCATACGCCAAAAATCATGTCCATTAAGATAATTGAATTGATTTTTTTTCTATTAAAATTTCGCTGAATCTTTGGAGAGTGATATTTTATTAACTAATAATTAAATAAATGACTCCAATGTTGTTTTTTTTTCAAAAATTATTAATAGCGAATTCTAATATTGCCTTTGTATTTATTTTAACCCGTTAAGGGGGTATTATCCATATAAGCTATATTTTCCTATATTCACCTGAAATAAAAAAAAACAATGCATTAATTATATTTAATACAATATATATCATATATTTAACTATAATTTATGACAATTTTAACATGAAAAATGAAAATAATTTATGGTAACTTGCTAATATTACTTCAGTAACATAGTCTGTACATGTGCAAGATCCTGACCAAACCATATGGTGGATTTTGCTTTAAAATGTCTCAAAATGTCTGTAAAAGACTGCTTGAGGAAATAATGCTATTTATACAGGGTGTTAACAAATAGAATATCACACTGTATGGATTCAGATAGAGCGAAAAATTCTAAGTAAAAAATCACTAATAAACTTTTCGATCCGATAAGTAGTTACTGAGTAATCATCGATTGAAAATCAGTCGATCAGGCCAATCAGCGTAAAGCTACAGCAGCAAGCGGAGCGCGAGGAGAGTAGAGTGGGACGGCC
>UELU01003229.1:758-14105 GCA_900490025.1 Megastigmus dorsalis
ATTTTACCTTTTTAAAGGTAATTTTTAAGATATAATTTTCTTTTGATTTTAGTATTGAACAGTCAACATATTTAATAATTTAATAACGTAATCTCGTGGATCGTATCGATAAACTTATACCTATATTTTGTGACATTCGTCGATATATTTTTCCAATATTTTTGACTCGGATTAAAATTATGTAAACACAAGATAAAAATAATATGTCAGAATCTATAACGAAATTGATTCAAAACGTTTTTACGAACAATTGCGAATGATGTCGATAAAAATATATATTTTAATAAGATCGGCATCGTATCGTTTAAATCGCAAAATTTATTGCAGCGCTAAGTTTCGATAAGCAAAACTCCGATTATAAAGGTATAATAATTTTAAAGCGCCTCCTCTTGGTCGATCGCGAAATAAGGGGGGAAATAATAAAAAAAATCGACGTCATTCAAGTTTTAAAATGTATAAAGAGAATCCTTGGAGTGGTCCTCGTTAATATGTTGCTTCTTCCAATAAATTGAGGAACTTTAGAGCGGCCGCGCTGACATTTGCTCGTAAAAAAAGCTGCACGCGCTCCCTGCTTTGAAAATACTCGGGACCAATGAATGAGTATATACAAGCGGCTAACGACATTCGCGGTATAATAAATACGCTAACCGACCGCAAAAATACGCGAATTATGGTAGCTCTATTGTCGATATATCTATTTTTATTCAAATACTTTATCGTTACTCCTCTTTTAATACAAACAGCTTATGCGCGATACGTACACGACGCTTCCTTCGTTACACGGGACGTGTCATAAAACAATCCGGCAAAAAAAAGTCTATTTTCAACAATTTGTATGTTTTTACTAAAATCGTGACGTTAGCAGAACGAAAGCCGGAGCGGCTATTAATAAGTTATACGTTCAATACTTGTATCGAGTCTCCGAATCTTCACAAATATATATTAAATTACAACACAAAAGAATAATATCTAAATAAATATTAACGTATTTTAACACGCATAAATGATGAAAATAGTTAATGAAATGTTGATTTGCTAAACATATTGTTTTGTATACGAATCGCGCACTTTTGAAAATTATTTGTCAGCTAAAAGCCTATAATGTTTTTTTCAATACCGTTAGCACGAAAACTGGTTTCTTGGCGAGCAAGGAAATTTTTGATGAAATTTAAATCCATTCATCGCATACAAGGCAACAAATCGACAGCCTTATTCAGACGATATAACTCTGGTCCCATAATCATATTATAAAATTTCTACGCTATCGCTTGCATTATATAGGCATTTATCCCGTACACTCTTTTTACATGTATATTATCGGTCGAACGTGAATTATTTGAATCTGATCATTAACGACGTCATACCAATAAATCGCGGTTGCGCACTATCGAAACATTTGAAAACGGTCTGATGTAATAAAATGCGTAGGCTTTATACTTGTTCAGTTTCAACAACGTGCAAATATTGTACAATACTAGATCGGACGCTAAAAGCTTGGTTCAATGAACGGCGCATTGCACTTATCAATGTATTATTTATATTTAAAAATGAAACGATTGCAGCTCGTGCGGAAGAATTAAAACTCATTCAAATTAATATATATATATATATATATCATCATACACGTTTGTTACTCTCGATTTCTCGGATGTATCGCGTCGCAATATCTTCTTTTATTCCATTCGTCTTCGTCAACGGATCGAGTAACATAAGAAGTCACTTGGGTCCCCTTACACAACCTCGCGGGGACCACATCCGAAACCGGGCACATTTTTTCGGCCTCAAAAACACGTATTGGCCAATAAAAGCCCGATGACGGAATTAAAATAGACCTGCTGGCATGGTAAATAAACTGGTGGAAGGTGTAAGAATGAGAGAGAGAGAGAGGGAGAACGAACGTGATATTAAGACGAGCTACGACGAACGGCATGTGTATGTATGTATATATACACTGAGAAAAGAAGACGGGAAAAAAAAGCGAGAAAGAAAAAGAGAGAGGAAAGCGGTAGCCTCCACAGTGGGAGGAACTAAAATTAGTGGTATAACCACCGGGGGAAACATGATTCTTACGGAGATTTGGCATTTCCGAAAAGTTCTCGTGGTTGATAAGACGCGCGACGATATACTTCTGTTACAGTGGCCGATTCTATCGCGCACTCGTTCAAAGTTTATACCTTTCTATTATCCGTATACGTTTTTTTTTGTTTGTTGCTGTTTCGCGGAAAGTTTCTTGGTTTTGCTGGTTTTGAAGATTTTTATTTTAGTTTCCGAGTTAACATGAATCATTCGCGATCCACGGGTGTGTTCGGGGCTATAATTATTTGCGTGTTTCTCGTTTACGGTGTTGACGATGTTTTAGGTGAGCGTTATTGATTTAGATTATTATAAAAAGCTTGCGAGATCTATTTCTATCCAATTTATTCGTAAATTACAAAGATGAAGTAATAAATACCACAGTTAATGGATTAACGAAACTAAAATTGATTATTAATTATAAGCCTTTGCTGACAAGTTTAATTAACCTCATTATATTAGTATTTAGATAAATTTTACCATGACAGCTGCAGCTATTAAACATTTTATTAAAACAAAACTAACTTAGCCCTTTTACTATATTTGATTCCCCAAATCACGTTTAGCATTTTGTTCGATTAATCATTTCATTGTCTTTTAACAAAAGCTCTGAATATAATTTCTTATTAAAATCAAACAAGGATAATAAAAAAAAAGCAAGAAAAATTATCCAGCATTCCTCGGAGGAGCATTCATTAGCCCCGCACAGCAATCATAAAAATCCAGACAATCATAATTCGTTTGTCGGAATGCTCTGTAGCGAATAGTTCCATTGTCGTGATTGCCCTCCCCCGTCGCGGGCGGCTATATTATTTTGGCGCGTAGTCGCGCTCCGGCTCCCCAGGCCATTTGCGAGAGAGACATAATGTAAAATGACAGGAGCGACGATGTCTGTCCCCGTAGGTAGGAAATGCGTGTGCACGAGCAAGGCTTGCAAGGAGAGCGGCGCCAAGACCTGCAAGACTCGCTACTCCTGCTACACCGAGCTCATATTCAGCGGCGAGGCCATCAAGACTACCCGCGGATGCACCGAGTAACTATTATTATTAATATTATACTTATATATATAGTGTGCGTCTTTAAAGTGCTTCGAGGCTTATTCCGATTTTTTGGTCTTTGAAAGGGATCGAGGCTTGTAATGAGTTTGCGAAGGAAAGGATTTGATGTAAGGGGAGGTTTATTATGAGGATTTTATAAATTAGAGTTTCTCAGTCGATTGAATACTAAAACGGTTTCTGATTTTACTCTATAAAGTACTACGTATTTCACGCTTATTTGATTGTTTAAAAGAAAATGATAAAAAAAAGACAGATTTAAATTGTAACGAAATAAATGAAGCTCTCGATAAGTTACGATAATATCCCTTGATGAAAGCTTTAATCCAATCAAGAAGAATAAATAGTATACATTTCAACTTAAAAATAGCTACCATATGTTCCGATAAATGTCAACTTAAAAGAAGAAGCGTGTACTACATGTATATATATGCACAATCATTTTTTAAATCCTATATACAAGTATTGCTTTTTGTGAATAATATCTTTTCTTTGATGAAGCCGCAAAAAAACTTTACTTTTGAGCAAACACAATTATCGTCTCTGCTATAAATATATATATATATATGTGTGTGTGCACTATCAAAACATTAAACTCTATGAGGTATTGTTTTTGATTAACTTGTATGGCAACAATTATCGTGCCAAAAATCATTAATTTAATTATATTATCAATGTCGTTTAATTGAATTTTGTACTAATTACGTACATCGTATCGTTATAAGTTCAGAACTCCTTTATGGATACTTTTATGCGACGGTAATTAATATTCTCTGTTATTGAAAATAATTCGATCTTGCCTCGAAACAAAAGAAAACAAATACCGATTTTCATTTTTATCGTACGGTGAGGGCTAATACAAAATCTCGAATAAATCCATAAACACATTATATGCGTTGCAAACAAACACATTTATCAAAATCGTTGCGTAATTGGCATTTTCACTTAGAACGAGTGAAAGTTTGTTTGCTTCGCGTCGCAAATATATAACAGTATACGGACAAGAGAGAAAGAGAGAGAGAGAGAGGGTAAAGTCTTCATTTATCCAAACGCTTCAATCACACGAGCCGAAGAGGTCATGAACTTTATCGACTCGAATCTCCTTTTATCTTTTCTCTTTTGATAGTCTCGTCCATTGCGAGAGAGAGAGAGAGAGAGAGAGAGAGAGAGAGTGAGAGCAACGACTACTGCATATACGATTAATCTTTGAAAGGAGCCTTTCCGCGCAACATTTCATGTGCAAGTTCCGCGAAATCTCATTGGAATTATAGATCATTGTTTATAATTGATATTCGCGCTAAAATATGTTGGATATAATACTTGTATCGAGTGTCGTAACCTCTCGAATTGTGTGCACAGATATCGATTTTAAAGCTTTACGTTTCAGCATAATTATTGAAAGGAATTTAAATGTAGTTAATTTTCAGTTGATATAAAAGATTCTTTCATAACACCAGTAAATAAACCAAGTCATATCTGAAAATAAAGAAATTAAAATAAAATGCGAGTTCAGAGAAACCATTTAAAACAATTACACTTTTACCAATATAATAAGAATATTATACGTGTATACATAATAGGTATACGTGAAATATTAAATACCGATGCACGAATAAAATACAAGCCACCTTTACAAATTGTAGAACGTTTCTACTGCTCAACTCCATTACCGGTTCAGCTTTTCAGCCCAACACGCCTCTAATAAATATATAATTTTAATAATCACGTCTCTCATCGCATTAATTACCAATCGATGCAATTGTCAGAGGTCCAACGCCGCTATTGTGCGAGCGTAAATCGGTGCACTCGAGCCCAAGCAGCCAAGACAACAATCCAAGCAGCTCGAGCTCGTTGGAGCTACTCGAGCACGTACTGCCCCAGCTGTTCTGCTGCGACAACGACGACTACTGCAACGCGGCCGATGAAGATTTCGAGCCGACGAGTCGTCCGGGCGAGGATCGGCCCCACGGAGCCCTCATGCACGACGAGACCGCCGAGGACACGCGGAACTATCGCAGCCACGATCGCGATTATACGGCCGGTGTCTCGATCGTCGCCGCCAATGGAAATGTTCAACCTCTGCATATCGCCGCCCTTGTCCTCGCCATTGCCGCTTTGATATCTGTGTTTGCTGCCTGCTACGTTGTCACCAGGTTCGAACATTTTTATTGTTATTTGTACCGGAAATGTAATTGGTGGCCTGATGCATAGCATTCGAGTGACCGATTGAAACTGCTATATTGCACATTAAATTTTAATCAATATACGTGAATTTGAATTAGCATTACAATCCAAGTAATTTTTTTTATTCAAATGAGTATTTTATTTTTACGTGGTAAAGAAATTACAGTAATAAAAGCTTTAAACGTGTCACTATTGTTTAACTGAGCGTGTGCTATAACAAATATAAAGTATATATTATTTATTGTTTATACGAAATCTTTTTTAATCTTTCCTTAATCCTTGTAATAATTATTTATATTACAGTATAATTTTTCCATGCGGGCATAGTTTATATCGCAGTATATAGCATAGCTTACGTAAATCTTCTTTTATTACCGACTTTAATAATCCATTGTCAATTTTGCGGCTTAGTTCTGCAATTCATTTAAAATAAAAATAAGAGACCAATGTTTTTTGTTTAGTGGCGCCTACAATTTAGTTCAGGGCTAAACAATTCATTTTTAATGCTGCTGCACGAAAGACGCTTATTTTATTATATTGGCAACGAAGTAAAACAAAAATAGATGGAGGAAATCTTTGGAACTAGGGCTGATACGAGTGTGTGCGTCAACTTTTTTATATCGACGATACAGTAGCGGCAATGATTTGTCTTGTATTCGAAGAAATCCACGAGGCCTACGCTCGTAGCAGAAGACGAATGACAGACGCGGAATCGTAAATTAAGCTAATTTTTTATACACTTCAACAGCAAAATAACGCTAAAAACTTCAAATTTATCGTGTATTTTGCTCTGCCATTATTCTTTTTTTATGACTATCGTACGGACGAATTATGATGAAAAACTTTCTATTTCAATTTGAATTAGCCGAGTTTTTCAGTGAATAGATTAAAAATAAAAAGCTACATAAAAGTTAAACGGATATAGGATAAACATTAAATAAAATGCAAAATTATTGTGCTAGCTCTCTTTAAAATATCATCTATCATAACCCGAATAAATTTGTGAAGGATAGATATTTGCGAGCATAAAATTATGTAGATGCTTTGTTGATTTTATATATGAATAGAAGTATGAATGTCTAATATAGATTAAATGAATAAGTCTACTTTCAATTTTAACAGGTTAATATTATGCATTATTTTCTATTTTTTCATATTTTGAATAAATTTATATACTTTCTTTTTTTTATCGGTTCTCTCAGAATTTCCTTACTTTGTTAAGTTCAGTTGTGCTGGTCATATAATATCATATAATCATTTAATTATATATAACATATCATATAATAGAATTTAAAAAACAGATTATCTCATATCGATGAAATTCTCTTTTGATAAATTCATTTTTATACTTTATAAAATACAACTTTGCCCAAAATAATTTTAAAATCATATATGATTATTATTATTATTATTATTTATAAACAGTATCAATGCCCAATCTTCCTTCGTCCTCCTCAATAATTGTATCTCATCTACAAAGAGTCGTCGTGCAGTGCATGTACGTTTGTGTATGTGTGTGCGTGTGCAAACAAACAAGAACAGCCCGTACAACTTGCGTATAATATTATGCTAATTGCGACGGCGAGGCTCGACTGCTCGAGTCTTCCTCTGCCGCAGGTAACCGTATCTCGCTCGTCAATCGACTCGTTTTCGCCGGTATTTAATTAACATAACTTATCGCATTCCACGGATAACATTGGCACGCATCTTATTGGCTCCTGCCCCAGTGCCAGTATATATATAGGTATACATGTATATAGTTACGAGTATGAGGTGTTGGCGGCGTGCGAGGCTAATATTTTCGCGCTTTCGCGGGGAGGACATCGAAGTGTTGCGCATCAGTAGGAAAGACTCGTTTGTATAGAATTCTAGTCGAGGTATATATATATATATATATATATAATAACATCGCACGAGCCTTCTTTAATGTATGTTGAAAATCTCGTTTGATATCATCGGAGCTGGAATGCTAAGATATTTCTTCATCCGTCGTGTGATTTTAGGTTAGAAATTGCGCCTTGGCGAACATTATATATACATATATATATACTTGTATGAATACATTTAGATCGGAATAAATTTTTTTGTTGCTGAGATCGGAAAAGAAAGAAAGATATATAAATTTATTAGAGAGATAGAGTACTTTCTGATACGTAATACAAACACAAAAATTTTCTCATTAAGAATTAAAAAAAAAAAAGAAATACTTATCTATTTATAAAAAAATTAAAGTAGGCATGAAACGTACATAATGCAAATACTCGCAGGACTTACTTAAGAAAACGACATCAAGGCATTCAATTTATCATTCGACTATATATACAAGTACACACTGCAAATATTAAGTGTATATATAAAGTTCCGATACCGTGACACGGTACAATCTCTTACGCACTCCGCGAGGCACTACCTACGATTTCTCTCGTACTCAATAAACTTCACAATCCAGCAGCAGCATTCGCAAAAATAAGAAAAAATAAATAAATAAAATAAAAACAGCTTCAGCAGCAATGCACCGCTGCACGCACACGCGCCAATTCCATTTAATGGGCGCACACACACAAGCGCATGAGCGACGAACGAGTGCTAAGTCATTTAAGTAAATTGGAGCCGCGCGCGCCTGCTGCAGAAAAGCCAAAAAGAATAAGCTCGGCGATAAACGCGATCCGTGGCTTTTAATAAATGCGAATTCCGCGCGCTAATATTATAGAAAAATCGTCGAAATGCGCCGCGGCTCCCGCGAGGCTAATCACCCACCAGAGAGAGAGAGAGAGAGGGAGCGATTAGAGAGACACTCAGTAGGTAGTGCAGCACAACGTGTTTCGCGCGTAATGTCCTCGCATTGCTCGCGATGCCGCTTCCTCTGTATCTATACAACGTATACGCGGCCGGAAAAAGTATATACGCGTTTAATTAACGAGTCGGATGATCTTTTTTTCTATCTCTCCGCTCTGTAGAATGGGTGGAGATGCGATGGTACACCGAGAGAGTAAGCCGCATGCGGTGCTATATACGTTTTTTCTCGTCTTTTTCCTCTAATTAGCGGCAGGCCCGATGCGCGGCAGTTTTTGCTGTCGTTTGGAGACCGCGGCTCGATTAACGCTCTCTTTCTCTCTCGGCACCGTCCGCGAGGTCTACTTTAATTACGGCCTGTGTTTTTTTGCGCGCGTCGACGACGACGGGATGGAATTTTTGAGGTTATAGTGTATACGCGTCGGATGGGTTTGGTATGGGGATAAAGGTCCGTTCGATGAACATGTTTCGACTGCTACCGCGCGAGCTGTTACGTATACCAGGAACGTCTTTTATCTCGCATGTGTTTTTTTTTTCTCGCGATTCGATATGGCAAAGCTTTCTTTGTCATTGTTCGGAATTTTTTTCAATCACCTTTAAGAATTAAAAGATAATGCAAGGATGAAGAAAAGATAAACATTCGCCCGGGTCAAGTTTTATACTCCGTTATGTAAGTATTTTGCAAGATAAAACTTGCGTTTGATTTTGTCGAAAGGATGTTAAAAAAAATCCCATTTCAAAGTTAATATTTCTGCGTCCTCGAAAATTCGTCATCGCTAAATTTATACCTACTCGATATTTAAATTCAATTCTCTTTCACAAACGCTCCCAATCGCATAACTTATTCCTGTTTATCTCGCGCCATAGGCACTTTTCTTATATGCATATCCCTCGATATATCGAAATAATTTATTTATAGAGGATTAATTTTTTATTATATCCAGATCGGCAGCGTTTTTTGCGGGTATAAAGACACACATACGCGCAGGGCCATAAAAGTTTTTTTACTTATCACACACGAAAAAAAAGAGATATGCAGCATGCGTGTATATACGTCATAAAATTCCATAAGCTTCGGGAGGCAGAAAAAATAAGGCTGCGGCTCGTTCACAGCTAGCACAAAAGTAAATACCAATAAATACGAGGGACGAGGGTCACGGCATCTCTGTGTACGCTCAGAGAGAAAGAGGAAAAAAAAGACCCGTAAAGTCGAAATCGGTTTACATGCATGTGTATTATACGATCGTGTGATGCTCGGCAGATATAGTCTGGGTATGTAGGCGCCGGCCTGGGATTTATATATATATATATGTGTGTGTGTGTATATATACGCGCGGAGCTCGACGAGCAAACAAATTTCATCCCAAAGTAGCTCATATTTGTTTAGAGGCGCCTCGATAACAGTTTTTCGCCTCCGTCTCGTCGCGCTCTTCCCTACGATATATCGGTGCCAAGAAATCAATTCTCCCTTTGTTCCCTCTATCTCTCTCTCTCTCTTTCTCTCTATTTCACCCTCATATTCTAGATTTTTATTACACATGTATACACTTTTCAATTTGACGTTGCATTATTTTCCCCTTTGCAGCTTCATTGTTATCTTATACTTGTATTTATAATTTTCTACAAAAATCGCATCGTTATAAAGCGATTCAGTACGGTAGCAAATTTCATTCGGCTTTCTTTACCGCAGACAACAATCCATTCATCTCGCGCGCGTATAAGCCGGAATAGTTGGAAAATTTGCGCGCAAACATCAACAGCGACTTCGCGTCCACTTGCAGATCGCCCTATACCCCCCAAAGCTCGTTCATCCCCTCGGGCGCGTTCGCCGACGAGCCAAGTTTTTTGGCGCGACGGGGCTGCACAGCTCGAAAAAGCCCCGGCGGCGGCGGCGGCGGTGGCTGCGACGGCGTCGGTCGCGCGCGTGTTTACCGAAACTGACCGCATTCCCGCGCTCGCCGGCAATCCTCATATTCTTTTCCCAATCCATAACCATCCCCCCTATATCCTCCTTAAATATCAGTTTCTGCTCTATATGTATATGCGCGCGGTTCTCTTGGCTGTACACACCAAATTCTCTCTCTCTTTCTCTCGCGGGTACACATACAAGTATATACACATGCGTATAGACAGACAGAGAGCAGTGAGGAGTAGCAGCAGTGGCGCTTGGCGGTGGCGGCTGATCGTCTCGGCACCGCGACTCCTGCAGCCGTCTGGACGACTGTCGCGACGCACTAAAAGCGCGCCTCGCTTGCCGCCCTCTTATCTGTAGTCGCCACTCGCTCTCTCTCTCTCTCTCTCTCTCTCTTTCTATCTGTGTCTCTCTCGCCCACCTTTTGGACCCTCGCGATAGCCTCGGCAGCTCCGGGGCCTCTTCTTCTTTCTTTCTTTTTTTTTTTCATTTTTGCCGAAGATAGAGGATATAGACAGGGAGAGAGATAGAGAGAGCAAGAGTGAGTTTGTTTCCGGCTGCCCTCTAATCTCGCACTAGGCCCCGAACGCTAAGTGGGTTTTCGAGTTCGAGAGAATGTCTCGTGGGACTCACGCTCTCCTTCTCTCTTTTCTCTCTCTCTCTCTCCCTCGCTCATCTTCTCTTTTCGATCTTTTCGCATTTTTCGCCTCCCGTGTGCGCTTCCCTTCTTCTTCTTCTTGTTCTTCTTTCGCGATAGTGTTCCCTTCTTTGCCCTCGCAGCTCGTAAGCAGCTCCTGTCTTCTTCTTCTTCTTCTTCTTGTGTTCTCTCTCTCTCTCTCTCTCTCGCGTCGTCGCTCTCTTTTTCCTCCTTTTCGGCGCGATTGTTTTTTCGCTGCTCTGGATCGTCTTACGTCTCATTCTGCGCTTGAGGTTCTCTCTCACATTCTCTCTTTTTATTCGAATTTTCGGCCAATTTTTTTCGACCCGCGCTTTGCTCCTTTTGCGAAGAGCGAACGTTTTTTCGCTTTCTCATCATCGGTCTCTTTGTTTTTACGATCGCTCCGGCTCGACCCCTTCATTCTTCTCCTCGCTAGACGCTTATTTATCTTTAATAGTTGCAGTTATCTTTCTCTCTCTCTTGTAGCCGCGCTCGCATGTGTGCGCAGCAGCTTTCTTTTTTAATCTTTCAATCTCTCGGGGGGGACTTTCGATATTACGATCTGCCTGGGAGGTACGCGTCCGTATATATATATATATATACCCGAAAAAGTTATAATGTTTATTTTAAATTTATAACAGTTGTCGCATGAATAATTGATAAGCAAAGCAGTTTCCCGCGCCAAGTGTATACACGCGTCCAATATATAAAGTTATTAATTACGTCATTATATACATGCTAAAAGCTTATAAGTAAATTCCTCGACGATATTATATGCATCGGACTTGGCAATTCGCAATGCAAGTTTTCCCAACGCAACGCGCGCGCGCGCCTATTTACTCGCTTTCGCAATGCAGCAATGAATATTTTCAATCAAAACGCGCTCGCGATATCAATTGCATAAGAGGCAGAATTAATTTAACAAAACAAGCTGCGCGCGCGCGGCATGCAGTTTATACGAGCGCGTAAACAAATTCCTCGAATCGGTCTCGGATGCACTTTGCACTGCGCGTCTTTGCTCGCGGCATTTTGCGGTTCACGCATATTTTCTCTCGTTTATATATACGTTTATCGAACGCTCTTCTTTACCGCGCACTTTTTTCCCTTCTCTCTCTCTCTCTCTCTCTCTCTCTCTCTCTCTCTCACTCTTGTCTCGAGCCTGTTTTATATATGCATAGCAACTTGGAGATAAGTCCGTGGCCTGAGTTTGTTGTAAGGCTGACTATACGAGAAGGAGTCGAGGAAGGATAAGGTGAATTAGGGGGAGCAACAAAAGTGCAGTGATATTTCCTCTAAGTGCCTCTCGTCCTGCTTCTTTTTCTCACAGATAGTGTCCATTTTGGTTTCTTATTTTTTTTATTTCTTCGTCGTCCCGTGCAGAAGTTTCTTATACACACAGGAAGTTCTGATAAAGGAATCAAATTATTTGAACTAATGATGCTCGGCTTGCTTACCAAGTGAAATTTAACATTCAACGCATTAGACTGTGCGAGATACCTATATGATATACAATTTTTTTAAGCTAAAAACATTTAAATGTTAAATTTATTGTTTATTCAGTGTCTTTTTATCCGTTACTCATAATTCATTTTAATCATGAAAATATTTTTCATCATCTTAATTCTTTTTTAATAAACCATAAATTATTTTATCCCCTGCAAAAATTTCTACACACCTAAGCAATGAGGATCTATCTAAAAAATATTCCCTAACAATTTGTCACATTAAATTATTTTGTTTCATTCAAACTGAATGCATCATTTGTCACCGTGTACGAAAAAAAATATATATAAAACTAGTTTTAAGTACATAAACTGCCATCGCGTCGAATGCATCATCGTCAGGCGCATAAAAGCCTGTCGACGAATAAAAAAAAAGAGCACGGCAGAAACGAAATTCTCACACCTCGTTTTTCACGCTCGTGTGTCGCAGATTCCTGAATGCGAGCGGCGCCGGCGGCAACCTGCCCAGGATAATAAGCCCGTACGGCAACCGGATGGATTTTTGAGATCTCCTCGAAACCCGTCCACCACCTCCTCCTCCTCCGGCAGCAACAGCAGCAGCAGCAGCAACATCGCGGCGCACAATCGACTATCTCGTCACGAGGTGAGTATTTAAGTGACATAATTGACGTATCATGCATACATGCATACGCGTTTTACCTCAACTATACAGCACCTTTCAATTATATATATATATATATATATATGTGCGTCAATGTATGCGCGACGGGGGATTAACTGCTTATATTGGATCGGCTGATTGATAGAACTAAAATTTCGTAATATTGAATTATACTTGTTTGTTTAAGGAAAATATACTTTTGTTTATGTACTATCAATTAGCTTTTTAAATATTTATCTTTATTTTCTAAAAAATTGTGTAAACTGCAAAAATATTTTTGACTTTCAATTTCAACTGGATTATGGAATTATAATTTCCCTCTATTATAAATCATGAAATTTTACAAATTTGAACCAATACAAACAAATGCTGTATAGTGTACGCTGAATATATAAACATATCGATTAATCTTTCAAGGTTCACTCCATAAACAACACATTTAAAGGATAAAGTCAAAAAAGTTAATAAATCCCAAAAAAAAAAATTTCTCAAAAACGCAAAGTCGACCTTAGACTCGTATATAAAAGCGAAAATGAGGACGCGAGCAC
>UELU01003282.1:0-18834 GCA_900490025.1 Megastigmus dorsalis
GGTCTGGTCAAGGTCGACATAGGATTACTACGAATCGAGAGGATCGCAACATCGTTAATGAAACCCTGCGCAACCCAAGGCAGGTTGCGCGTCAAGTTGGGGATAATGCTTTATCGGGCAGACGAATTAGCGCTCAGACGATAAGGAGACGCCTTCATGAAAGGGGTTTGAGATCACGAATTCGTGCTAGAGTGCCTAATTTAGAAGCAGTTCACCGACAAGCTCGTCTAAATTACGCCCGTAATTATCGACATTGGACACCTAGAGAGTGGAGACATGTGTTTTTTATAGACGAATCTCGGTTTTGTCTCTACGGAAACGATGCTAGGATTCGAATTTGGCGTCGTAGACGACAACGTTTTGCACCACATCACGTTGATCCAACTAGAGCGTTTGGTGGAGGATCCCTTATAGTATGGGGTGGAATATCAATAAACCATCGATCAGATTTAGTGATTTTCCCAACCCCAGGACTAACAGCGGGACGTTACATAAACGAAGTTGTACGTCCTCACGTAATTCCAATGCGTCGGCAAACGGGCCCTAATTTCATCTTAATGCAGGATAATGCACGCCCCCATACTGCAAGGATAACTCGTACTTACTTGGAAGCAAACAACGCAGAGGTATTGCATCATCCTGCTAATAGCCCAGACCTCAATCCTATAGAGCATGTGTGGGACATAATGGGTAGGCGATTACGTAACTTAGAGAGACCTCTTGCTAACCTCCAAGAGCTTGAGAGAATTCTGAATGAAATTTGGCACGAGATACCTCAAGATTCAATTAGAGCATGCATTAATATGCAACAACGTTTAGGAGAGGTAATTCGTCAGCGAGGTGGTAATACACGTTACTAAAGGTCTTAGGCGCATAGGGTTTGGAGTAATAAAATACTGCGTAAGTGATGAGCCGCAGGGTCCCTAATGTAAGAAATGGTTCACATAATCGGCCCTTTTCAGGGCCACAATGATGCGTAAGTCCGACCAACAACCTCCACGCGGTACGAATCGGGTAATGCTGATGTTGGCGGTATTTGGCTAAAACATAGGATTATCTTTAAAATGGCATAACTCGGTCAGAAAAAATCGTAGAGGGTCGATTTTTTTTTTAATACTCGTTTGAAAGTGTACTTTAAGATGGTATTTATGGTTTTTTGAAAAAAAATTTTTGGCAATCCAGGCAAACGTGCAAACTATTGCGTTTTTTAAGAAAAAAAGTTGGTAGGCCTGATTAAGACATAGCAATGTGGCATTATCTCGCAGCTATTGGATATCATTTTTTCCTGAAAGTGCACATAATTCCCTACAAAAATAAACAAAAAATTATCTCAATACGATGAAAATTGATCGAGTTACAAACATTTGAAAAATGTCAATTTTTCAATGAAAAATTTTGTTGCGATAATTTTTTTGCGCAGAGTATAACTCAAATATTCTTTTTTTCATTTGCATCAATCAAGTATTACTTTTCATAATAGTTTTAAAGTATATACTTTCAAAAGAAACGTTTTAAAGTAAATATAGAAATATTTTTTATAAATGATGAAATTTCCTTCTTATGCTATTTATAAATAATTTTTCGTCAACTCGTCTAAATTATGTATAAATTCTTAAAATAAACGTATACTTTTAAAGTATAAATTTTAACAGAAACGTTTTTTATATTTTATTAAACGTAGAAACATTTTTTATAAATCATTTGCTATAGTTATTTTAAATAATATAAAAATATAAAATCAGAAGTAATACTAGTAAACATAGAAAATAAACGCTATTTGTGTAATATACCGAATTGTGTCGAAATTCTATAAAGACTTATTCATTGAAAATCAAACATGAAAAACTTGATGTATTTATTTCGTTTCTCATAGAAGTTGATTGTAATCAATTTATAATAATAAATTAGCAAACACTATATATATTTAATATAAACTTAAAATAACCCAATATACCATATTTACCCCCGATTCCAATTTCAAACGATTACAACCGATTTACAAATTTCATTGATTCAAGCCAATTTAATACATAAGCGATTACAACCGATTTATTCCGATCACAACAAATAGGACAATATCATATTTAATTCGATTCTGATTAAAACAGATATAGCACTACAAAAACCGATTAATTCCGATTACACAATATTGGTTGAATACTGATTTAAACCGATTTCGATTATAACCGATTGTTACCGACGTATACGCTAATCCTTTCAAACACGATTACTCTTATAGCACTACAAGAACCGATTAATTACAATTACACAATATTGGTTAAATACCGATTTCAACCGATTTCGATTACAACCGATTATTGCCGTATAAGATTCAAATTACATTAATAAAAAACAACGATTAAGACCGATTTTTTCCAAACACAATAAATCGGGTATTTATGTATTTGAACCGATTTGTAATTAAAACCAATTAGAACCAATTAACGCGTAATCGGGCTGCTCGATTACCTCGATTTAATCCAATTTGACACGATTAAAATTAAATCGGTATTAATCAGGTCTAATTGGTCAGTTTTAGCAGGGATATGATGTCACATTTCTTTAAAAACTCCCACACCTCACTACATTTATTTTTCACTCCTGCTATATTCCAATAACACACTTTTATTCCACTCTGTCCATCTTTCTCTAAGCCGACTCTTGCCGAAAATTTGAACCTTCACTTTCTCTTCTTTCTACATGTTCCTCAAACCTGTCCATCTGTTCGTTCCATTTCAACCATTTGTTATTCACACACATTTTCATGTATCCCACTCTAACGTTACATCCCTCTTGTCTTTTCCTTCTTGCCACTGATCTTATTTTATTTTGAATTTCTCTTTCTTTCCATATCATATCGTCTTCAATTCAAATTTTTGTTTGACTTAAATTCTTTTTGTTAATCATAACCTCTTTTTTCTTCTCCACGCTCTCTACTGTCGCTATCGCTATTTTTCAATTCTCTCTTGTTTTAATATTAGATGCCTTTCTAATCTTTGTTTCTACTTTAACTTTGATTTTCAGAAAATTGCTTACTGCATCTTCCAAATCGGCATCTTCGAAATCCACTCCTTTTATTACTATATTTTTTCTTTTTTCTTCTCTTTCTTTTCTTTCTTGGTCACGTTACCCTATTAATTCTCAAGTGTAACTCCTCTTTTTCTTTTTTCCATTCATTTCTCTCATTCTCGTGTTTCTCTCACATTAATTTTATTTCCGTCAATATTTCTACCCATCTCTCTTCATTTCTTTTGTCGCTCCTTTTTACAGTTCTTTTAATTTCTTCTTTCAGACCTTATATACTCTTTGCCAGTCTTTCTACTGCATCCTTACTTTCCATGCTCTCCGTCATTTTTGGTGACCCTTGTGACTGCGTCTGTGATCTCGTTCCTGACGTCACGCCTTTCGGCCTTCCCATCGCCGGCATGTCGTTCTAACCTCTACTCTTTAGACTTGTTATTTTCCTTTCTTTCTCCTCTTATTACTTTCACCTTCTTTAAACTTTATTGCCTATTACCTTCTTAGGTTTAATACTAATACTTTCCCACTATTTATAATTTCTCTTACACTTTTTCTTTCTTAACTTTTATTTTTTGTCATCATTCACTACGAACAGGTGTTGTCTGTACGCGGCGCCATCGGCCATCCCGATGACTGTACAATAAACATTTTTTAATTTTTTAAAATACCCAATGGGGACTACTGAGTATGGAAATAAATTAATTAATACGAAAAAGTCACCCTTGTCGATGTATGTTGCTTACGAATAATCTCTAACATAATTTCTGTTGAAAATTATCATTTCAATCTTTATGAAAATCTACTTTTGCAAGTTGAGCCTAAGTCTGTAGACTTACAGAGAATTGGGTTCAACTTAAAAAATGTTGACACCTTATTAAAAATTGAACGAAAAAAAAAGTATGAAATGGCGAATATCGATAACTGTGCTCCACTGGATTCAGCTCAAGTCAGTTTCTAACCATTCGAAGTGGCTTTTTAAATGTACGTAAGTAGATATCAGTTGATAACGTTTAAAATATTTTAATAATAATATAAGATTTTTAAACAGGCGTTTTGACACTGATTTTAAATAATTTTTACCATGTCAATTAAATGCGAGTCACTCCTATTTTGTACTGTAAGAAAATAAGGCACGATATTTCATTCGATTCAAAGTGATTTTTACTTAGTTCTATTATAATTTAAATAAGCTATACAAGCTATATAAGTTCAATAATTTAGTACAATCAAACAAGTTATTTACTTGTATTTTGAAATTCTTGTAATACATACTTGCTGTAGGCATTTTAGTCTTTTGACTAACTTGCGAGTAATCGCATCGACTCAACATTATTTATCGAAGTTGTGCTATCACAATCCATTATCAAAATAAACGCGATTTCAATGTATTTAGGATTCATGAAAAATTCATCATGATTGAGTTGCCTACAGATTTCTACCTACTACTTATTCGGGAGAATTAAAAGAGTATTCTGACTTGAATTACTCAAATAAGTTTGGTTGTGCACGGCAATCTATGCGTGTTTTTGCTTACTTGAATGCTTAGTTTTTCACCTTTCAAGTAAACGCATCTAATATTTCTGGTAACATTTTCTTAATTAACCTCCAGGCGGCCGGGAAAGGTCAGATGTGGCTACTAATCCAATCAACTATCAAACTTAATAAATACATAGAGAATTAATATTTTATTGATCAAAAATGAACTATTTGGCATTGAAATCGATCATGCGCGCCGCCTTGAAGACAGGTAGAGTTCACTAAAAGACCGCTAGATGGTTTATTATAAATTTTCTGGTTTTCGAAAAGCTCGCCGAAATCTCTAGTTTTTCGACACTAATAAGAATGTCTGAAGGGTATTTTCAACTAAGTACAGGTCAAATGTACGCTGTGTAGTTATTGAATGCTCAAAATATTACTAAATGCGAAAATTCTCAAAAAAAAAAAAAAATGTATATTCCCAAAATCTTCCCGGCCGGGAAGCGTCAGATCTGGCCACTATTTTGGTCAACCCATATGTGGGGTCCATTAAAGATCATTTATAGGCAAAATGTTCTTCAAAGTTTTATTTTATCTCTTTCTTAAATCCCGGCCGCCTGGAGGTTAAGCATGTCTTTTTTTATAGACTGTATACTTAATATTAATGATTTCTAATAGGAATGTCACTTTAAGGTGATTCTAAATTATGTTAGGAATGCCACTGTTAAGGAGATTCTCCTGATATGTATAGCAAGTCAAGTACCAGAATTCAATGAATTTGACCAGCACAGTCGCTACATATATATATATTCTGCATGCATATATAACTTTTACGCAAATCAGATTATTACAAGAAATATCTACCCCTCTCATTTCACAATGTTACCCTACGGTGCTTTTGAAAATATTATTAAAAATTAAAAAAAATTTACTTTGTTCCTAAAAATAATGTCGATAAGCTCTTATCATCAATTAATTTGTAATCTGAAAATAAACACGAGTTAAAAAAGGAAAAATTAGAATGTTTGTTTCTCAGGTCTAAGGTACCTTAATCTCGTGAAATTTTACCTGGGGCTCCTTTACACATTCAGTGACTCACGTAAAAATGCTTAGACTATTCTCATGGTTACTTCAATAATCAAGAGAACTCCCTTAAGGGAGGGGGGGGGGTATGCTCTGGTCGGAACGATTTTTACATTATCGGTTCTTACATTTAACGAAATACATCAAGATGGAGATTAATTTTTGGAAAAAACTCTCTCTCTCTCTCTCGCCATCTCGATAATGATCTAAAGATTATGTGATACCAGTTCCATAATATCTCGCAAACAATTCACCGCGATTTTTACTTTCGAAATTTTCGAGAACAAAAATCTCTGCGAATTGTGGATGGAATTTTATGAAACTTGAATCATTACATTATTACCGAGATGGTGTGGCAGAGAGTTTTTTCCCAAAAATGAATCTCTATCTTAATATATTTCGTTAAATGTAAGAACCGGTAAGGTAGAAATCTTTCCGACCATATAGCACATCACGATAAGAATAACGATTATTATTTCATCGTTAGTTCACGTATTTGTCCAATACGATACAGGCACACTCGACGCATTCGTTTATCCGCAGCAATAAAAATAGCATCGAAATCTCACTCACTCGCTGCACGCACAGAAAATAAGTGCAGGCATATATATGATAGAGAAAACGGAAATACGCGAGCTCAGCGATTCTCGAAATCTCACACGCGCTGTCGTCGTCGGCGAGCATGCGAGCTGATCGCGAGCGACTTTATTCAATTAAAAAGGCCCTCGGCGAGTTGGTGAAATGAATCTATTATCTCGGCGTGCACACCGAGCACCATTAGGTATATAAGGTTTGTGCGCTCTTCACTTAAATAGCGTGCATCGGAGCCGCGCAGGAACACGCGAAAGCCAAGATATTATGCGCGCGAGAGGAGCGCGAACGAGAGAGAGAGAGAGAGAGAGAGGAGAGAAATCCGCTAGAGCTATGCGCCACGTCTAGACGGTACGAGCTTTCCAGATATCTATGAATATATGCAACCGTCACGAACGCTGCGGAGCGCGGACATGGGAATAAAAGTGCGAGAGAAGGTAAGGAATACCCTATGAGGATTGCGCCTTGCGAGGATAGGAGGAAGGAGGAAACGCGCCGCTCCCTCCGTTAACTATATACTGGCAAGTGCATATTAATTGAAAGCAATTAACATGTCCGTGTGCCATATAGAGTCGAGCTGCACGAGAGAGAGAGAGAGAGAGAGAGAGAGAGAGAGAGAGAGAGAGAGAGAGAGAGAGAGATGGATATGCGCCGCGGCGGGGATCCCGACGTCCTATGTGCACACCTGCATTATACCTGCTCATATTGAGAGATTCGCCTAGTGCGCTCTGCCGTCGCCATACTCAGCTGACTGCTCTGACGTCTGTCTGCGAGTATATACTCTGCTTCCTGAACGCGCGCAAACTGTCATTAATATTAATAAGTTATATATTTATTCTTTATACTTATTACATTTATTTCGAGCCACCCGATCACTACTCCTTCTGTAAATGGCTTTTTTTTATATTGTAGCTTCAAACTACCTTTATGATGCTGATTCTAGAATACTTATATAGTATATTATTACAAGTAATTTAATGTGTATTGTGAAATAACCTAGTAATTTTAAATTCATTAATTACTTTTTTTATTTATCATATATGTGTAGGTACACCATGATTATTATTTATACCGTTCAGTTTGTAATTTCAAACAACTTCATGCATATTATACCTAATACAAATTATACAAATTATTAAATATGTTTATCAAATTAATAAAAATAAGAGTAAAACTTTATACGTTTTAAAACATACGACAATTAGGGAATTGCATAATAAAGCAATAACATAATTTTAATTGTCCAAATCGATACAAAAAGAGTACTGCTTTTCGATAATTTTAAATGTTTTGCATAATATTCTGCGCGAAGAGAATTTTTTAAAGATGTGATTTTCGATATCAAGTCAATTCAAGAAAAATGGCATAATATTCAAGTATACTGTAAATGTAAATCAAGTGCATTGTTCTCAGTCTTGGTATAGGCGTAATAAGCTTAGCAGGTAGGTATATATCAGTAATCGAGCGCGCATAAACTAGAAACTGCAGCCGCCGCCGCAGGAGTTTCCCTTCACAAGAATGTATATAGCTACCGCGGTTATACGCACACTCTCGAATCAAGGGTCTTACCCTTCCGACTCGCGAGTCGGATCCCCTGCACACTAGCTACTGGCGTTCTGATGCAGGCTATACACGTTTCCTCTGCTAACATTTTAAACCTATAGAGAGTCTCGGGGAGGCGGAGAGGCAGAGAGGCAGAGAGGCAGAGGGAGAAACTTGCGTCGCTCGGCAGAACGGTGCAGAACGGTGCAGAGCGACTGGCAGAAAGCGGGCGCGCCAATTCGCGGAACGATGTTTTCGATTCGCGTCGCGCGCATTTTTTGTAATTAATCTTTAGATTCGCGGAGGAGGTAGAGAAAGAGGTTGAGAGAGAGAGAGAGAGAGAGAAAGAGAGAGAAAGAGAGAGAGCGCAAGATGGGAAAGGGAGCAGCATATATATATATATATATATATATAAAGAGAAAGAGAGCCGAAGGAGAAAAAGGAGGAGAAAAAGGAGAAAAGGGAGACAAGGGAGACAAGGGAGAAAAGGGGGAAGAGAAGCCCCGAGGAAGAGGGGGGAGAAGGGATGAGGTTCGAAAGACCAGTCCGTCGCTCTGTGTATCTGGTTTTTGCAAGCGTCAGATGACAGTCGCTTATTTACCGGGCGCGCGCGCGGCCATCTTGCTCGGCCGATCTGACTTAAGTAAGGCTTGCGGGAGACTCGAAAAAAAAGCTTGCCGAGAAGAGCAGTAGCGGTCTATCGTCAGAGTGAGAGAGAGAGAGAGGGAGACAAAAGCCGATCCAACCGAGAGGAGACACCCGTTCGAATTAATCGATCGGTTATCAATGCCGGGGACCGCTCGATCGGTCTCTCTCTCTCTCTCTCTCTCTCTCTCTCTCTCGGTGCCAAGAGTGCGCACGGAGACTGGCATGAGATCCTTCCAGGTCCAGTGTGCGCGCTATTGGAACTCTCTCTCAATAAGTCTGCGCAACCTTCCATCTTTGTACGGATTTTAAACGACGGTTCTTAAACACCTCCTCGAGCTCGACCCCTAGTCATCCAGAGACTGGGCCTGTGATCCTAGTGCGCTAAACATATCTTATTCTCTATTTTTTTAGACTTACATGCACACAGGGGGACAAGCAAACGGGTTTTCTTTATATTAACTTATTTTGTTTTGTCCCCTATACAACGTTTTAATTGTGTGCGCGTATTTATTAGCGTGAGTGGGTGTATGTGTGGAATGAGTGAATGTTAATTTTAGAATACAATAATTGACCGATAGATATAGACTGCCTTAATTTACCTTGTTTATTTGTTTTGTAAAAGAAGACACTCTGTGATATTACTTATTTAAAAATTTTAAGACTGATTTTTGTATTATATTTTAACTTATGCTGTGATATCATGGATAGAAACTAAGTGCAATATTTTATATAGACTAATGAAACATGAACACTGTCTTATATATATTGTAAAACTTTATTTACACATTTGTATATTGTTACCATTGAAATTTTGTATTTATTTGCAAATAAACTAATATCTATCTATTTATCTATCTGTCTGTCTCTCTCTCTCTCTCTCTCTCTCTCTCTCTCTCTATCTATCTCTCTCTGGCTACTATAAAGCCACGAACGCGGGCCCCGGACTGTTGTTATTATGCGCTCCCGCCGAGACGATTATGTTGCATAGTCCAATGTGGATGATCTATCAAGGCCCGAGATAGATAGATAGATATGAATTTATTTGCAAGTTTCTTACAAAATTATACGAGAGAGAGGGAGAGAAAGAGCTTTGTTTTTCCTTTCGCGGTCCGTGGTATCTCGCGACGATCATCGCCTCTGCCAAGCGCTACTATATGCGCTACTATACGCGCACCAGCTATACCCGAGCGCTGACTCGGCTTCCAATTTCGATTATCATCGATGCTTCATTAAAAAGCATTTTCTTCTCAGCGCATGTCCTGTGAGATGCAAGCCTTGTGAAAATTTGCACGGGGATTATTCGTCCATATTCGTCTGAGGTTGTTATTCGCCGCTGCGATTAGTTCCGTTGTTTGCCTTGAGCAGCTGATCATATAAGAATATTTCTAAATTGCGGTTAATTTGCTTTTGACCCGATCATCTTATTTATACCTAATATATAAAAGATAAATATTATAGCTAAAGTTTTCAATCCAAAGAATAAGGTGCAGAATAGATACTATATCGATCTCTATACCTGCACACTATAAGATATTATGACCGTACAGTAACTTCGACTACAATGGTTCGAATTATTGTAACTTTATAACTTTACTTTAATTTGTAATTATTTATTTTTTGCAGCCGTCACTTTATCGCTGATGATGATATTTCGAAACTTATTTTTGCGCATATATTTGACACATCCTCAGTTCAAAATCTTGAATAGGTAAGTATACACGATCTGGAAGTTCACTCACTCTGGAAGCAGTAAATAATTTTAAAAACATCAAGCATATATATATACACACATAAGGGATACCTAAACGTAATGAATTAGGCCAAAATTCCAAGTAAAATGTTAAATGACATAAATTGAAAGGAGGGTAAAAAAAATTTAATTACGCCACCGGGGATGCTTAAAGGTCTGCAAAGCGTCTCAGTGATTTCCTAGTGTAGGTAAATTGAGCTTGATAGCCATTAGCGGTGTGCAGCCATTATTGTTCAGCGTATGGAAAAACAAAAAGTGTATATATAAATATATATATAGTAATGACGTGACTTAAGAGCCGCGAGCACACCTGACATTTTTCCAAAACTTCACTTCGTCCCTGTAATTTTGAGGGACGGACGAGCTGCCGCTAAAGTCGACGAGAATACAGATGCTACAGCGCCGAATGGGAATAAAAAAAGAACGGGAGATATGAATTGGTGCGCGAGAGAAAGGCGAGACGTCGCGCGCACGTGTGTGCAGTGTGCGTGGATTTGGGAAGGTCGCGCTCGAGCGGTAATCGTAGGGGCAGCTTTGACGGGGCCATTATAAGGACATTAGCACGTCGCGGCCTATGGCACTCGGTTGAAAAATAGTCCCGCCACAGCGGCGTAGCTTCCAGCGCGCCTTCAAATTTGCACTCTCTCGCGCGAGCTCTCCGATGCTTTTTCTTCCTTCCCTCTAAGCTTCTCGCCTCCCCGCATCTTCTCCTGGCTTCCCCTTCCCCCAGCTTTTACCTTAAACACCGCGCGCCCGACATTTCGAGGAAAAGCTCACGGCCATGATATAGGTATAGAGAGTCCCCGTAATTTATGGGCGCACTATTTTCCCTGCCCGTTGTCTAATTGTATGCGCCAGACTTTTCGCGTGCGCGATGGGAGGAGTAGAGGTGACGTTTGCGCGCGAAGGAGCGGATCCTTCCGCAGCCTTTCTTTCCGGAGGTCTTCCTGGCAGGGCGCCAAGGGCCCGACGCGTGTCCGATTATGCCGCGATCGAGACGCGTCCAACGATCAAAGCGATGGTCTGGCAATTGCTTCTTTCGAAGACTGGCCAAAGCTCCAAATATATACCTAAATATAGAGCTGTGGCGGTGCGCATGAACTATTATGCAATGCAGGGAACGAAAATTTAACCCGTTTCACTTACTCCCTCTTACAAATTACTACGCATATCTACGAATAAGCAAGTTAGTCAAGTGAAAAATTATCTTGTTTTCATTATCAATTTGTCAAATAAACATCTAATGTAGCACAGTTTAATATACGAGGAATTTCCTATGTTGTAAGTCTTTTACCGCAGATAAGTGTTTTTTTAAGAATTATATCCCATGCCTTTTCTTATTCGACAAAGAGCGATATGAATTCATTGGAATGTCGATAAATTTAATGGATCGAATGGAAATCAGCACAGGAGCTATGGTCAGTGCTATGGACGCGCACGCTATTATAGCCTCCAGTCATAAAGCTATATATGGCGAATACAACAAATTCTAATGCATAGAACTATAAACTGGGGGAGGCGCGCATTTTCCATAGAAGTCCCAATGTCGACATTCCATTAGAGAGCGTTGCGCGCGGAGAATTCAGCTGAAATCCGTAAAAAAAAGCAAATAGAGAGAGAGAGAGAGAGAGAGAGAGGGAACTGGTAGCGGCTTTGCGATGCTCGTCAAAGGCCGCTACACTCTCGCTTTTGGAGCTAGCGGTATGTTTATATATATATATATATATATATATATCTCGTTCTCTCTCCTGCTTCCCTTTTCGGAGCTTCTCTTTATGCTGGTCCGCTCTCGGCTCATCTGTCCTCCTCCTCCTCCTCCTCCTCCTCCTCCTCTTTTTTTCACCACGCGAATTCTCTATTCTGTATTCTTCCTTTTGCAAGAAAGCGCGTCTATCCATACGCGCGACTGCGACGATGTGCACGTGTCCGTTTTCCTACAAACTTTCAATTCCCTCCCCAATCGTCGAGTTGAGATTTTTTTTAGCCCTGCCGCACTACTCACTATTCTATAGCTTGACTTCGTCCAGGGCTGCTCCTCCATGGCCGTCTACTCGTTCGGTCTTCATTTGAGCTTTACCTCTGCAGCGCCAGGCCAATTCCTTAATGCGGCCAACTAATTTGAAATGGGCGCGCGAGACAGGAGCGCGTCGGGAGGAGGAAGGAGGTGCCGTATAGTCTTCTGTGCGCGGGGTGAAACGGGTGGAGGAGCGAAAAAACCGGAGCGCGCGGGTATAGGTCGAGAAAGGGAGAGAGGTGAGTCGCACACACAAGTAAAAAGTAATCATTGCCGCGCGCGCCTTATACTTATTAGCATTTTCAAGCCGTACATCTATCGTTCCCCGCACGCATAAATACCGCGGCTATGCCGATGAGGAGCTGCACAAAAATAAACGATAAACGATAAACGACCAACGACCAACGACCAACGCCAACCACGCCGCTGCGACGAAATGCAGTATGCGCACGATTCAGGATGTCATCATGAGTTTTTTACGGTTTCTGAAATATTGATGAAAAAAACTAGACTTTAGAGAAGCATTTATGTGTTATACGATACACGTTATTTTTTAAATGCTTCCATTTTAAATTCTATGCGATTGAATATAAATCATATACGAATCAATTATATATAGATTCAATTTTGTTCAATTTATACTTAATTATTCAATGATATAGTATGCCTATATACGTATAAGTAAATTTACGTAGAAAATATTGTATTATTATAGGATATGCTGATAACTCTTAACATTAATATCTGTACGTTACATTTCATTATTTTTTACACATTGCGCGGAAAAAAAGTTTCTCTAGATTATCGAAACTTTAGTTGATACTAATAAATCATCTATACTTAAATAATAGGCTATATAGTGTAAGGGGGATTGCTTAGGCAGAAAAAGCTGATATTTTTATTCCATAACAAATATTTGTACATCTTCAAATGGGAAATTTTTAATATGAATTGGTAATTTGAAGTATGTACTCTTCAAGTGTTCATCGTATGTGATATCGGCTAAAATTAAAAATAAGCATAAATACATTTTTTAATTCCATTACTTTTTATATTTGCACTGCAACAATTGACTATAAGTTTTTATTAAACTTAAAAATACGCCTGTAAGACGTTCTGACGAGAAGCGCGTTGTAAGAGTTGTGAGGCGCGTTTCTACAGCCTCTTTGGCAGGTCGAGCCCATAAGAATATTAAACATTGTCGTTATTACCTCGTATCTGCAAGCATCATTCAATTTGAGCCTACAAAAAAATATAACAAGATTATGAGTCATTTTTTGGTTTGTTTTCATTTATTGATGCTTCTAGATTATCATGAAACTAAATCCTAAGTTGTGGAACATTAAAAAACATTGCATAAATATTATTTAAGGTTGTTCTGGCTATACGGTCGAATTTATGACCATATGCTTATCTGTAAACTGAATCAAAATAACCTCTAGGTGTTATTTCAAGGTCAAAATCAACTTGTCAAAAGAAACTCTATTATGATCGTGCTGGTGTACAATATCGATCTTAATTTTTCAGAATGTAAAGGTTCTATCTCCACGTTTCTCGTCAAAAAGGTTTTATCGCGTTTTTTTCTTCGAACTTTATCTTAGTAGAAATTAGATAAACGTACAATTTTATTTGGAAAGTTTTATATTAAAATCAAGTTTTCCGTTTAAACTGCACTTACGGAAAAAAGGAAACAAATATAGATCCTTGTTCTATATCCTTGCGAGGAAAAATCAATTTCCATGAAAGAAAAAACGTATACGATAATCGACGATTCTAACATTTTCACACAGATTACTTATTAACGTACATAGGTTACCTATTTATTATTTATAATGGGTGAAAATATTTCTTATAAGTGCCAGGCATTATACATATAAAAACAATCAGTTTTTTTCATTTTATAAGTTATTACACGAAAGGAGGATCATTCCAACACTAACCCCCATAAAATTTCAAGATAAACCAATGAAATGTATACTATCACTCAGAGTGTAGACATTTAATTTAAAAAAAAATAACTTCCTTGTTTGACGGGTAATGTTCAATAAAAAGCAGGTTGAGTTAATCGTATCCTGTAGGATTAAATACACGATGTAAGTAGGAACAGACAAGTGTAGAAAGATACTTATTTTTCAATAAATTTTTTCTAACTTTCTTGTCATGTATTAGGGTCATTTTTTTAAATTTCATATTTTTTTATGCTTTAAGTGAAAATGTAGATATTATATGTTCCCTCTCAAGATTTCATTTCATTCCTTTTTGACAGTGTTAGAGGATACAGAGAATGATATTAAATTGTGAATTTCGTTAAAGATGCAATGGCAAACTTCTACACTGTAAAAAAAGACGGGTAACTTTACCAGTGACACTCATAGACTCAGTGATGTAAAGTTACAGTATCACGTAATATTCCTCCGTTGAGCGTGGGTCCCGATTATTACCATCGCTGAGCGCAGGACTTTTACCTTTTTTTTTTACAGTGTATATGCTATATTTCCTGATTAACTCCTAGAGAGTATAATATCAGCTCTTACGACAGTAATTTTTTTTAAGTATCAGCAAGCACTTTATTCAAATGGAATATTAAAGCGAAGGAAGACATATGATTGAATAACTATCATAAATTTTATGAACAACCATAACAACTGCATTGAATTTAATTTAAAAAACTTTAAGACTATTATGACTTTCCTTTTGAGTTTTCTCTCAAAGAAAAGTGATAAACTTATTTATGATTAATTTGTACATTTGGAGTTATATTACAAAATGGTATTTAGAAAGGGATACCCTTCACATCATTTGTAATAATACAGCTATATATATATATATATATATATATATCTATATATATATTAAGTTGGTAAAATAAAACAGATTATACTATAAAATACGATTATCAGTTTTCTCCCCAGCTAAATTCAAGTTCGACAGTCGCTATACACTTTAATTGAAATTAATCGAATCCTTATATAAACACGTTCGTATAAATCGGTATAACCACACATGCAAAATCAACGCGCACTTTATGTACTTTGGGCAAGAAATGCGGGCCGTGGATTTACATATACATGTGGTTTTTTGCATGTATACGCTCGCATACTCGGCCCCCGTGCACTTCATCGACGATCATTACGGCTCGGAAAGACAAAACAAAAAAGAGAGACAAAAGAAGGAATAGGAAAAAGGCGGCTGGCCCGCTGCCGCAGCAGCAGCGCGGACTCGGAGTCGCAGCCTGCAAGGGGGTATAAAAAGGTTTCGGCCAGAAAGAGAAGGATCGAAGCTCGTCCAAGTCTCCGGCCAAGGAGAAGCGAGCGACCATGTCTCGCGGGATCCACGCGCGAGGGTCCCCGGGCCTTTTAATTACCAAAAGGATCGATCACCGCGTCTGGGCCCCGCAGACGGAGGAGCCAAGGGAGAAGAGGGGGCGCTGCAGGACTCGCGGAGACTCGGTGATCGAGCGCATCCAGTAGTTCGATCACGCCTCGGACTTTTTGTCCATATAGCTGATGGCAGCAGCAGCAGCGCCGTCCCGCTGTCAATTAGACGTCGAGAAATCGCCACTCTCTCTCTCTCTCTCCCTCTCTCGTGTCTTGTCTCGTAATCTAGGCGCGCCGCGCAGCTGGCTGCAGTAGCCGAGACACGCTATGCGCTTCTGCATAGCGACCCTGCTTCCGTGCAGCCACGCAGAATGAGACCGATATTGGCGTATTATGCTAATAGACGCGGGCGGTCGAGCGGTCCAATTGTTTGGACTCGTGTATGACGAGGAGGGGAGCGAGAGTCGAGGCCAGCTCGAAGAACCAAGCCGATTAATTAGTGCTGTAGCAGGCTCTCCGGCTTTTTAGCTGAATCGCACGGGTTAGATCTGCGACCGAGCTATACGAATCTTCGAGTTTATATATATAGAGTCAGTTAAAATTCTTTCTGTATTTATGTGCGCCGCGGATGCTCCATTGGTCCTGGAGCTTTCGATATATTACGCACTTTTATAAGCTAAATTGCACTGCATAATTGATCTTCGCCTTCGATTTTATTGTGTACAGTACTATTTGACAGATGCGTATACCTTACCAGGAAGGATGTTGTGTTGAACGAATAAAAATGTTACTCTTCATAGAAAATCTATACTGTTGTTGTGAAATCAAAGAAATATTGTATTTTTAATTTTATTTTATTCCATACGCAATGACGTCCTCTCTGTAAATGTTATTTATATATAAGATATAATAACTGAGACGTGAAGAGGCAGCACTACAGCATAAATTTAATTCAGCTAATTACTTGCCTGGTATATGACGTGTATATTTACAATGCTTAATCAAAATCGTAAAATATATGATGACGACAAGAATACTTACTTTTATTCATAAATTTCTCATGATGTTATTGCAAAGAATTGATAACTTTACGAATGATGCGCACTCATTCAAGTAAAGCGTAAAAAAAATTCCTTTTAAGGCAATGCAATAAATTTAGTAATTGTTGCGTTAAAAGTAGGTAATTAAATGATGATGACGTTTCTGTGAGAAAGGAAATACAGAAATTGAAGACAATTAACTAATTACATTTGAAGA
This sequence comes from Megastigmus dorsalis, assembly GCA_900490025.1. Lineage (NCBI taxonomy): Eukaryota > Metazoa > Arthropoda > Insecta > Hymenoptera > Megastigmidae > Megastigmus > Megastigmus dorsalis. The sequence goes on from UELU01003282.1 coordinate 16,700, forward strand.
AGACAATTGATAATTAAAGCTGAGTAGTAATGTGTAAGCTAACGTGTCAATGTCGAATACATTGATACTTTTAACCTTTACTGTGTTTCCTCGCTTCAAGAAATTATCAGATCCTTATTTTTATTATTTCAATTACTCGTCACTGAAACTGAAGTACTCTTATATAATAATTTCATAACTATTACTTTTAATTTTGTACAACATAGTATAAAATAATATTTTTTTTAATTGATACTATAATTGAAAATTCTGTAAAATAAAGTCATTAAACAAACATTTTATCAATGTTTAGGTAAAAACTGACACTTTAAAAAATAAAATAACGAATCCACTTCTTATAAAAATGTCATTTCAGAAATGATCGAAATCTCGAGAGTGTAATTTGATACAATGTATAATGATTATTCATAATTGCAGCCTACAGTGACGTTAAGGTTTTTTAACAAGTTTCTGGTTGCCAAACCCAAAAACTGACGAAAGGCCGTGCGTGTGTCTTTTCTTCCAAGAAGTTTTTCTAAAAAAGAACAAAGCATATAGCGAGAGAGGCGCGCGTTCGTGTCGCGAAAGGTAAGGGTATATTATGTGGCTCCCTGAAGGGCTCGTAGTGCCTCTAAGAAAGCCGACGACTTGAGGGAATTTCGCTGCGAGGCTCGGCCACATATATATATATATAGCGATAGCGGCTTTCCGGAATGCCGGGCAAATGCTCCCGCACCTTGAAATTCGGCCGGCTCTGCCATTCTTCTCCTAAAGATGAAACGCTGGGAATCCATCACTGATCATTTTGCTCCGTACTTGTGGGAATGTCCTTTTTGCTGGCTAGATCAAACGCGATTAACTGCGCATGCCGCTGATAATGCGTATTAAACATGAATTATTATCGTGTATTTACCTTAATATTCATAAGTATCATTCACTTCAATATTTGTAAATCAAGTCGAAGTGCATTTTTCAGTTTTAAAAAAAAACTCCATCATCTTGCAATATTTCTAAATCATTTATATAAAATTCAAATGAAGTATGTCCGATAATAATACTTTCTTCAATCTTGACTAACTCAATAGAAAACTAATTCCAGCTTAAATATCTTAAATAATGTGCTTTGTTTAATCAACCACGAAGGATATCGAATGTATGTATAGATACATTCTTTATGATACTCAAAGTATTGATAATTTAAGAGTTTATTATAAGCATTTCAAATAGGACTTCAAAATCATCAAAATTCTGTTGAATATTACAAATATGTACAAAATATAAATTTATCCATATAATAACTCGAGTTATTAAGTATAAATAAGTAGCACAGTGTCTCATTCCATAAAAATTAGACCATTGAATGTTTCTCAAGTCGTTCCATCATCAATAATTTACAGTAGAATTATTAAAACACGATTTTTTGGTTTTTAAGTATACGTTATTCGAGCTGCGTAAAACCGCGGACGCTGAAAGCATGACTCAAAGAGTGCGAGGCTTAAAAAAAATGCTGCCTACTTCTTGTGGCTTGTACTAGATAATGTAGAAAATCTTTCTTGTGTACTCTACACCGGGTTCTACGAAGTTCGAATGCGCCGCGAGAAAAAAAGAGCTCATCTTTAGGATTATAAATATAAATAATGGCTATGATAAAAGTGCAGGCACACCGATCGTCGGTAAAAATGTAGAAATGAAAATTTTCCGCTCGATCGGAGCGAATGTATGTCCAGACGGCTGCAAGCGTCAGCGGAGGTTCGATGAACCGCGTCAATTAAGCGAGTTGAAGTGCGCCCGTCTCATCGCCGCGGACGGCTTACCTTGTTTCGTAATCGATCCACGCGATCTCTGGCGCCCAATGTCGAGGATTAGCTGTTCGCGCGCGCTCGCAAAGAAAGTTCGGAAAAACGTGAATCCGAGAAGGTATATATAATCGATTCCGAACGCTCGTCCTCCTATATATCTGGTCTCGTGCCGCGGGGCTCGGGTGAGCCGTGACCAAGCAAATTTTCCGCACCTTCGGCTCTCGCGGGGATTCGCTAGCGGCTCTCTGGCTGCAGCCCTTTCATAGCTCCGAAATTTATAGACAAGTTTGAGATCCAAGTCATAGGCTCATAGGTTGAAATAATGTGTATACTTGGTGACTGCACACGGGGGGGGGG
>UELU01003416.1:5113-20090 GCA_900490025.1 Megastigmus dorsalis
AGCTTAGAGTACCTGAAAATGACTACAAATGTTATTTTTTATGTACTTTAACGCGCTGAAGCTAAAACTGAAGTTTATTTTACTTGTACTCTCTTTAAATTTTGAAAATCTGGTGGAAAACCTAGAAAAATCGCTGAAAATTGTGAGGCTTCGCACTGAAAATCTTGGGTTAATCAGGCAATGAATTTTTTTGTAATTGTATTATACATGATTTTTGTGTATTTCAATGCATTTAATCTGACTCAGGTCCCAAAATCTCTCCAAAAACCTTTATTTTTTTACGCCCGAAAAAAAAACTGAAGTCGGACTATCACTGCGTTAGGGCATTTTAAGGAAAAACTCACCTTTAGTTTTTCAAATTTTACAACATTAGTGTTTTAGAAAAAAAGGTTAAAACATCGAAGGCTACAGAATTTTCTTACACTTTCTTTCGTTTGTAACGAACTCTGCTGTCTTCAAACGACCTATGCAGCGGATTTTTCTTTATCTTTGTTCCCCTCGGCTTGGTTTCTCTTTTCAGCATCCAACAAAAATCTGCCATCATATTAACATCCCACTTTCCTTGGTTGCGACGTTCTATTTCCTTGATGTCTTGGTGAAATCGTTCGTTGGTGAAACAATAAAATATGCAGAACATAAGTGGAAAGTTTGCGATGATCTTAAGATTATAACCATGCTTCTTGAACAGCAGTCAGGTTTTACAAAATATCCATGTTTCTTATGTCTATGGAGTAGTAGAGCTAGAGATAGTCACTACGTACAGCAGGCATGGCTACAAAGAACAGGCTTTGATCCTGGATCAGAGAACATCATTCGCATACCTTTAAATTAGGCCTCATCAAACAGTACGTTAAAGCTTTGAACAAAGATGGTGACTGCTTTCAATACTTAGCAGAAAAGTTTCCGGAAAAAGCAATTCTAAACTAAAAGAAGGCATTTTTGACGGTCCTCAAATCCGAACCATGTTTAACGATGATACGTTCGTTACAAAAATGACCAACAATGAAAAAGCAGCATGGCTAGGTTTCAAAAAAGCTGCTCAGGACTTTTTGGGTAATCAGAAAAGTGAGGATTACCGGAACATTGTTAAGGAAATGTTGGAAAGTTACAAGCGATTAGGCTGCTTGATGAACTTGAAATTGCATTTCCTGCACTCGCATCTGGACTATTTACCAGAGAACCTTGGAGATTATAGCGAAGAACAGGGTGAACGATTTCACCAAGAGATCAAGAAAATGGAACGCCGCTACCAAGGAAAGTGGGATGTTAATATGATGGCAAATTTTTGTTGGATGCTGAAAAGAGAAACCAAACCGAGGGGAACAAAAAGAAAGAAAAATCCGCTGCATAGGTCGTTTGACGACGGCAGAGTTCGTTACAAACGAAAGAAAGTGTAAGAAAATTTTTCTAACACACTTATCTACGAGTCGTCTGTATTTTCATATCTAGAACGCTCATACATACTACGAGCACGTAAAATAAATCCCTTATTTGGCGATCCAAAAACGAGACTTAAAATCGAATTTCGTCTTCGCTGGTCCATGGGCCGCAACGATGACATGTGGTTCACATACTATCTTGAGAATCACGTCAATTAAATAGATTATTTACAACGATTTAATCACTAAAATGTGATACTCACATATTTACTAATATTACAGTATTTTGATCCCAGCAAAAAAATACTTGTACGCCCCGCCCACTGCAATGTACCTTATTTTTGACTTCAGAATAAAAGTTGCTTTAATATTTATGTTAACTTCTGCGATGCTAAAGAATTTTTTTAAATTATTATTAAACCTGATAAATCCCAAATTATTTATTTATTTATTTATTTAGACCAGAAAATAAGTTTACAATGTTAAACCCTACCGAGGTAAATTTTTACCTGTGCGTAGGTCCGGTATACAAAAAATATATAGAACTTAATTACTAAACTAATACTATTTCTTTATTATAAGCAGTAATGTGTTAATCGTTACTCTTGTGACTAGGTATTTATTCAATGCTTGAGTGTGTAACGATATTACTCACCCAGATTTTTTAAAATTTGAAAGTTTTAACATAACATAAACAAAATCTTAATACTCTAATATAATCAATATAAATTTTCCAATATTTAACAAATGATATATCTTTTAAGATTAAAAACAGAAATTGTACAATGTTATTGGTCGTTTGACATTATCCATTTTTTAATTCTTCTTTTGACCGCGATTTCCCTGTGGTCTAATGTTTTGAGATCGTTAGGCAGGGAATTGAACAGTCTTATAGCCACAACGTAGCTATTCTTATTGCTTATTGTTTCAGACATTTTAGGTAGTTGTATATTTTTGTTTCGAGTTTTACTATTTGTTGCAAGATACTTACTTTTTAAGATCTCATAATGATAGATTAGAGTGTGAGGTTCTCCTTACTTAATATCTATTTTCATAAATAATAAATAAATAATTAAAAGTAAGTTATGGTCGGTATATCAGGATGGCTCCTTTCGCCAGTGGATAGGAAATATACAATAATATATGAGCTAGTAATTATAAATAATTCAATTTATTCAAGAAGAAATGTTTGATATATTATTATAAATCATATAGTGTTATGTATTATTTATTTTATAGTTTGTGTATTATCTATGTGTATTTAATCTGTGGAATTAATGAATTTTATCTAAGTCCGAGAAGCTATATTCGAATTTCGCGGTGATTTCTATGGTAACTAATGTTTTACCCTAGGTCGGTAAGTTAAAGTTAGTTCGTTCCACGATATCAGGTGGCGTTAACTTTAGAATGATTCGACTATCAGCTGTCAGCTGTTCAGTTGTAAATACGCGAGTGAACGACCGCACATGTATTCTAGGCTTCGACTGTTATTAATAAATTAAAAAATTACGCGATCACCACTCAGTGTTAGTTATAGGAAAAAGGAGATAGTGTGACGTGCTACTGGAGCAATTCACGTGGAATTAAGCAGCAAGTTCCCCACTTGGATAAGCCGTGCTTAATTCCAACGCTGAGTCCGTGAGAACTCAACTCGGGGAAAGCTCTCCACTGCGGATGACCTCCCCTAAGGTGTTCAATCTACCTGTTCGTAGGAGCAGCTAGATTGAAGTGCCGATCCTGATTTTTGGGGGTCCTTATATACCCTAAAAATCCCGCCAATTAATTATCGGTGTGATATTAAGGTAGTATGTGTAATTATATTATGCTAATTGTTTTCCTTTTTTACGTGTTTGTTTGTCATTGTGTGTTTAATTTAATCTAATAAAAAACTAACCTAAATTTAGGTGATCTTTGAGTGTTTACTAACCTCGGGTTTTTAGCATAGTATGTTTTGTAGTGTATAGTTATGTGAGTGTGTGTATCTTGGCTGAATTGTGTAGTTGGCAGTAGTGTTTGTTAGCTGATTTGTTTTATGTCGCTTTATGTGAAGTACTATATTTGTTAGTGGTTATTTGTTTTATTGGCATGTATCTTTGTTTATATAAAATTATTAATTAATTTTTTATTTGCAGGTTTTCTTGCTGTATTATCTATTCCTGGGCATGGATATGTTTCGTGGCCTCGGATGATGCTGTTGGCGGCCATGCTTATCCTGTGCTGATGCTGCATCGTCTACTTCTCTGCGCATGGCGCGAAAATTGAATTCTGCCATGTTTGCTCGTTACTTGTCGGTTACCTGACCCGTTTCCTGACGTAGGCTGTGGCGCGCTAATTCAAATCTTCTTTTGTTTTTCTTTTCAAATTATAGGTAATTATAATGTTTTTATTAATTTTACGGATATATATAGATAATTAAATTAAATTCAAATATATTAATTAATTTTATTTTAATACTGATTTTCTTTGTTTCAGGTTTAATACTCCATACCTGTATATGTTTCAAGTGCTGAATGGAATATTTTAATCAAACTATAATTAAATTAAGATTACAATTCATTATCCAAAAACAAATTCAACTCTAATGTATTAATCTTTCTTATTTTTCTTTTTAGGTGGATCGGACCCGTTACAAGAGATTCAAAGGCAAAATTTTGATTTAAACTCATTGGACGGTTTTCTATCACAAATTTGTTCTTATATATAATTCTCAATATTCTATTTTGAAATTTTTGCAAAAAATTTAGATTATTATTGTAGGCACCAGCCGAAGCTATGTTCCCGTAGTTTAATACACTATGAAATAAGGCGTAACATATAGTCAGCAGAGTTTTAGTCTGCATTATCTTAGTAAGCTTGTAAAAAATGAAAATAAGATATTTAGTCTTATTTATAATACTTTCTATATGCTTATTCCATTTCATATTAAAATCAAATACAACATTTAGATATTTGCAATCTTCTACTATATTTAATTGAGTGTTGCCTATCTTTATGTCTAAGGTCTCTGGGACGCTATCTCTATAGTTCCCAAATGTTATGTAAACTGTTTTTATAACATTTAAAGAAAGGTTGTTCAATTTCAGCCATTTACTTACAAAATCTAAGTAATTGTTCATTTTATTTTGGGTATCTGACCACGTGTTACCAGCTGATATTATTGCAGTATCATCCGCATATGACACAATAGTTCCTTCTCTCATATTATCTAATAAGTCGTTTACATATAAAATAATAAGCAAAGGTCCCAAGATTGTTCCTTGTGGGGCTCCAATAGTCACGTTACAAGAGTCACTCAATACCCTTTGTAATCTTACTATCTGCTTTCTGCTTGATATGTAACTTGTTAATAGATCAAGAGCCTTCCTCTTATTCCATAATTATAGAGCTTGTCTAACAGTATTTTATCATTGACTGTATGAAACGCTTTTGCTAGGTCTAGGAAAGTTATTACCACTGGCTTACTTTTGTCTAGGTTATTATAAATTATGTTAGTTATGCAATTTAGTGCATCTTTCGTACCTTTACCCTTGACAAAACCAAATTGATGTTTATGTAGTATTTTGCTATGCTCTATAAATTTATAAATTCTAATGTATATTATTTTTTCTAATATTTTAGCTATGTTTGATATTAATGATATTGGCCTATAATTTGTAGTCATGTGTTTATCAGATGCTTTATGAATTGGCACTATTTCAGCTGTTTTGAGTAAATTTGGCCAGGTTGCTTTTTCTATACATAGATTAAAAAGATAGGTCAGTGGTTCCATGATATATTCAGACATTACTTTCAACATTTTTACATTTATATCATCAACTCCAGCGGATTTGTTTTCCATTTTGTCTATTATTTCTTTTACTTCTATATAATTTGTTGGATTGATAAAAATTGTATTGATATTCATATCCGGTAGTTTTGATTTAGAGTTATTTTGTATTTTGATATTGCTACTTATCTTTTCACCTATTTCGCAAAAATATGTATTCATATAATTTGCAATTTCCTTTGTGTTTTAAATTTTTTTATTGCTCTCATCAAAAATATATTGTATTTTGCTATTATGAGTTTTATTTTTGTTTACTTTCTTATTTACATAATTCCATAAGTGTCTTAAGTTATTGCTACATGATTGCAGCTCTTTCGCTTCATATTTCATTTTAGCCTCTTTGATTACCTTATCTAATATTTTTAAGTACTTTTTATATTCTAATTTTAGTGCATCATTATATATATTTTGTCTCCATACTTTGTATAAAGTTTCTTTTGTTTTGCACGAAATCATAATATCCTTTATGATCCATGTCTTTCTAGATTTAGAATACATTCTAGTTTTCTTATTATTTGTTCTTTGTGCCATGTTTATGCATATCTGCATTTCATTAATCAATGCCTCCATTCCCTCATTTGCTTCTTTTTCATTTTTTAATAAATTCCAGTTTCTTGTGCTGGCTATTATTTTTAATTTTGTTAAATTTACAGATTTATGATTTTCGTACTCTACGTCTTGTAAGAATGTATTGTTAAAATTCAATAGTAACGGGTAATGATCAGTTATTGGTTGTAATAATTTGTATGTTCTAATATTAATTTTGTTGGTTTTTATAAAGAAATTATCAATACAAGCTCAAACATTATTTTCATTAGATGGCCTAGTAATACCAGTAAAATTAAGGGGGTGTCAAAGTCCTACAGTTACCACTCAAACTGTTTTACCGATCGGATATGAATAATTAGTAATAACTAAATAAATAGGTAAAACTATGCAAATCCCAAATACAGGTGCACTTCGTCTATTAATTATCTATTTTCTAGCAAAATTTCAAGTGAATATTTCAACGACACCTTCAAAAATTTCTGCACCGAAAAAATAAGTATTTGCACCGAAATGAGTGCATTTTTTCGGGGATTTGCATAATATTACCTATTTATTTAGTTATTACTAATTATTCATATCCGATGGGTACAACAGTTTGAGTGGTAACTGTAGGACTTTGACACCCCCTTAAGTCAAAAACTTTAAAAATCTGATGGAACTCTGTCAACGTGAGGTTTTTCATAGTTTTTGTCTAATTTCGGGATTGCCCATGGCCTGATATTAATTTAAAAATATGCTTTAGCATCATTGTAAGACTCTCTGTATTGTAAGTATGATGAAAATCGTTTTTTGTTAAAAATGGAAGCAATATTTATTCTGAAGTGCAAAACCAGATACATAACAGACCTGATGACGCTGCGTCGCAGACATATCAGTCGGTAAAACAACCGATTCCGAGGTCCTCTGAAAGACATACAATTGATATAGAAACGTGAGGGACAAAATAATAATCAAATCGAATGATCGATAAAATTAGTAGCTAAAAAATTAACTGCCGCTTGATTGAAAAGCTGTAAAACAAGTATTTAACAGTTTGAATTAAAAAAGTAATTGTATTGTGTATATGTAAACTTGAATATTATTATATCCTTTCGAAGTTTTTTGAGAGAAACTCATCATCTTATAACTCAGTAGATCTATTTCTAAATGTGAGCAGTAAATAGTGTAAATGAATTATTTCTATAACTTATTTCTATAAAGTATGAAAATTTATATTATTACGGGCAAGCAGCTAATGTCTTAATTTGAATCTAATTTGAATCAAACATCTAAACCCTCGGGATTCCTTGAACGCACAGTTATTGGAAACATGCAAAAATTTTCCTAGTAATCTTACCATATCTACTGAAAAGCTTGTCTGTGAAGCTTTAAATAAATTTTTTCTTCATCTCTCTACGATCTATTCAAATCGAGATATCACACTTTGAAAATTTAATAATATTGAACTCTTGAAATAAGACTTGATCGAAAACATCTAAATCAGTAGGCATTCCAAGTTTTCGCAATATTTTTTCATCAATGTGTTTTTTTAGTTAATAGAAATTTTTTCTATTAATTTTAGCAGTCTTATTGAAAAGCTAATTTTTAAGCTTCAATTTCATTTTTTATTCGCCTCTTTACAATGTTTTAATGCCAAGATATTGCAGTTTGAACAAATAACACATTTTCAGAGATTTCTTACATCCACAGAGAATTATTAGGTTTACGAGTTTAATATTATGAAATTTTCAAACTGCGATATTTCGGCTTTTAAAGTTCGTAGAGAGGTGAATAAAAAAAGAAATAAAAAAATAATGCTTCAAGAATAAGCTTCTTAGTACTAATGTTAAGATTACCAGGATAATTTTTATACATCTTCGAAAACTGAGTGCAAGGAATTACGATTGTTTTCTCTGTTTGATAAAGCACTATTTCGAATATTTGAATAGCTATATCTCGACTCCAAATGAATGAATTACAAAAATTCCAACAGGTTTTCAAATAGTAGATAATTATAGCTACGTCTTAACTGATTAGTCAACATTCAGCTAGATTTTTTTTAATCAAATATTGGAAATTGGAAAAAAATCGCAGATAATCGTGTATTTTCTCGTAAAGTATACTATAACTTTTTCAAATCGATTGCTAAACTCATTTTAATAGCGATATTTGAAAACTGAGACCTTAAACTAACAAAAATACTGTATTTGGAATTTTTGCTAAGACACTTACATAAAAAGTTTGAAACGGGGTTCTGGCTGGGATTTCCGCAAGTGGCCAGGGCGACGTGCCCTGGCGGGAGGAGATGCTGCTGCTGGTCGGAAGCCGTTATCCCTCGATGTAGCAGATGGTGCGGGCAGACGTGAGTCGCTTGTGTAATCGCACCTCCGTGCAATGCCGGGCCCCATCAGCAACGCCGAGAGGTTTTCCTCTCGGGTTTTCTTGTATGAGAGACAGCTGCTTTCGCTGTCTCTCTCGTGTGTTCCTTGTACCTGTAAAGAATCGCGAAAACGCGAACCCGGATGGCTGTTCTTGCCTTCGCTGCCGGCCAGCTCGCCACGATCGGCGAGGGCGGTATTCGAACGGGCGGGGAAACAGGAAAACGAGTGAGATCACGAAATGACACTCACTCAGTTAAATAACAAAAGAAATAAAATATTTTCAATTAAACATAAATCTAACACGCTTAAAACCCGCTCGGGTAAACAAATCGAACAACTTCAACTTATAAATCTAAACCGACGAAAGGGCCGAGTTCGCACGCGCACGTGATTTTCGGGAGCTGCCGCGAGGTTCGGCTCGCAGCTTACAAGCTTTGACGCCACTTTTTCCCGCAGGAACTCTTCGGCGAGTAATCTGGATAATTCGCGTCAACGTCGACCGGTGTGCGTCCACGCTGACTTTCACGACGGGACTTTTGTCCGCAGGAAAAGAAGATCGCACTTACTTCTAATACGGTGCGAGTGTCAGGGCTCGACTTCTCTCGCTCGCTCTCTCTCTCTCTCGCTCGCTCTCTCTCTCTCTCTCGCTCTCACGTGGCTTGCTCGCCCACGCCGGGTTGCTGCAGCTCCCGGCTCTCCCATGGGCTCTGCGGTGGCTGGCTTCACCCCTAGACGGCTCGATAGCAGGAGATGGATGGGGGGCTTCGTACCTCCATTACTGCAGCACCTTTACTCCGTTCACACGCGCAACAATTTTCTTTTCGCAAGAGCGATTTCCGAACACGTGGCGTCCGAGACAGAGAAAAGCACAATATGGCCGCTTCCTCTAGGCCTTCTTTCTCGTTTTTCCACCCGCGCGCGCCTACTCGTTCACGTCATTCGATTCGCGCGCGGAGTTCGAACGCGTTCCACGCCGTTACACCCTCCCTCCAGGCGTCGCGTACCCCCGGATAGCGACACAGCTGTTCCCCATGAGGAACGGGAAAGAGTGGCTCTTGGCCTTGGGTTGATTTGCCTCGGGCAAATAAATTTCCAGGTTTCTCGTAGGTACGTTTATTTCGCATAATTATATTAAAAAAAATACAAATATGTACAAACAAAAAGAAGTCTATATAAATCGAAAAAAAGGTTCCTCCTTCGTCCCGCCTATTGGTGGTAGCTGTGTCTCGCCTTGTTGGGGCACTTCCACGGCTCCCTCACCGCCGGATGTACGAACTTGTGGCAGTGCCTCTTGCGTTGCGGCGCTGTTTCGAGGGCTGTTAGGGGCACTTCCGAACATAGTTTCGGACTTCTTCGTAGAACTTGGGCCAGAAATAATAACTCGTGACTCTGTCGAAGGTTTTTTCTCGTCCTAGATGTCCCGCCATCGCTTCATCGTGACACTCACGCATGACATAACGCCGGTGAAGCCTTCTGTGTCTGGGTTTTGACGGTGAAGATAGAGATTCATTTTTCACCAAAATTCTCGATTTCACCCCTTGCTAAGGGTTGTAAATTAAATTATATTATGTGACGAGTACAATTCGGTAAATTTGTAACAAAACAAATAAGAAACAACAGTTTTTAGGCCTTGCGATAATTTTCTACTAGGTCCAACCATGTTTTCATTTGACGATTTTTCTTCATTTAACCCCCATTTTCAACCCTTAGGAAGGGCGCTAGATAAAAATAAACACCGGCATTCGAAAGAACAGCCAATTTTACCTATAGGGTATCGGTATAATTGCTCAAAACCGCCGAAAAGTTGATTTTTTTCTCGAGTATCCAACTACGTCTGCTTGGGCGTTAATGGGTTAAGTTGTTCGAAGGCTTCTTGTTGCTCGTCCTTCCACTCGTATTTTTAATTCTTCTTTGTGAAGTGGTTCAGAAATCGTCGCGAAGTCCTTCGTGAACTTGCGATACCACGAAGCTATGCCTATGAAGCGTCTGAGTTGTCTAAGGTTTTTCGGAGTTGGATAATTTTTTATCGACTCTACCTTGGCTGGGTCTGGTCTGACCCTCTCTCGGTTCACCAAGACGCCCAGATATTTTACTTCAGAGCGGCAAAATACGCTTTTCTCGTGGTTGATTGTTAATCCTGCCTCACTCAGTTTCTGGAGTACGAGTTTCAATTAACGCAGGTGGTCCTTGAATTCTTCCGAGACGGTGATTATGTCGTCCAGATAGTCGAAAGCAAACGGTTCCAGGCTCGAGTCTATGGTTAACAACTCTCTGGAACGATGCTCCTACGTTACACAATATAAACGGCATTCTCGTGAACTGGTATAGACCCATACCAGGCACTGTGAAGACCGTGATGGGTCTTGACTGTTCCGTCAGTCTTATCTGGTGGTATGCCGCACGGAGATCTAGCGTAGAGATGTATCGTGCTCGGCGTAGCTTGCTCTGGATATGGTCCATACCAGGCTGAGGATAGGCGTCCAGTTTTATAACTGATCTAACTTTCCGGAAATCAATGCAGAACCGGTATTTGCCGTTTTCCTTCTCCACCATCACTATGGGACTTGGCCAGCTGCTGGATGACGTTTCAATTATGTCCTTGGATAGCATCTCGGCGACTTGCCGATGCATTTCTTTCTCCACCTTCGGCGAAACTGGATAATACTTCTGCTTTATCGGTTTCGCCGTGCCGACATCTATATCATGTTCGGCTAGGTGGGTGTAACCAAAAGGTCCATCACTCGGTGGTAGTACCTCGTCCAACAGCGCTTTCAGCTGTGCCATTGCTCCTCAGATACATCTGCCACTCTTAGCGATGCCAGTGCGGCCTTGCCACTTCCTATGGCGGCCACTTCTAGTGGGGCGTAGGTCCCAGTCTCTTTCAGGATTAGCTGGTCAGTGTCTGAATCCAACACGGCTCGGAATGCTCTGATGAAGTTCATTCCAACGTAGCAGTCTTCATCGTGGCCAGGAAGGATCGCTACTCTTACCTCCTTCGTCAAGCCTTCTAGCTTGAAAGGTAAGAGTACGTGACAGCACAATAGACTCCTCGTTCCGTCTGCCAGTCTCATCTCTCCGACTTCTGTCTGGAGGAGGCATCTTTCTAGACTGACTGCGATCTGGAGACCTACTGGACCCATGACTGTGCTCGAGGCTCCTGGCTCGTAGAGCGCTCTGAGCCGGTAGTCTCCGATTTCCACCTGGAGCCACCACCGCGTTTCGTGTTCAGGACGATATTTTGGCACCTTATCATCCCTTCTGGAAACTTCTACCGGTAGCGTTGAGACTGTATCCTTCTGGATATGCTCATACTCTTCTGCCGGGACCTTTCTAGGTTCCGGCTCGGCAGATGGTGGAGCCATAGGTGTGGGTGGTGCGGTAGATACCCCTTCTACTCGCCTCCCGTCCCGTTTCTGAACAGTCTGAGCAGTATTTTTTCAAGTATCCTAGAGTCCAACACAGCCGACACAGCGTAACGGTTCTTTTGGATCAATCCTGGGGCGTTCATTGCCCTTTCTCTCCTCACTGTCTCGCCATCGCCCTCTGCTGTTTCGCTCTTCCCTTCTCGGTGAGTTTTTCCTTCTTTCATATTTTTAATTCTCTGTCGCCTTCGTTGGTCCGGACTCGGCAGTGTTCCGGCTATTCTGCAGAGCCGCTTACAGTTTGGCATCCATCAGCTTCGAAATTCGCTAGATCCAATCCGGTTCTGCGGCAATTGGCAGTGTCATGGGCGCAGCTGCCACTTTAGCGTCGGTGTTGGCTGGAGTTGTCTTGTTTCTATAGGCCATTTCCGGGCACAGCATGAATTCTGCCTTAGGCGGCATCCTAAAGACTTTCTCGCTCTAAATTGTCTGCTCTGCGTCCTCAGCCAGCATGAGAAGCGTCTCCTCTTCACTTGCCGTTGTAACTGCGGCAGCATATTCCCATACAACATGTCGAACTGGTATTGGCTTCAGTTTCCTCATGATACCGATCAGACACGTGAGGTAATCTCTCACCGGTTCGTCTGGCCCTTGTGACCTTGCATTGGTAACGTTGGCTCGTTCTGTATCAACGGTGCGCTGCCACGGTGAAGTCTATCCAACTGAAACAGTTCGATGAGGTGTAAAAATTTACAGATTTACAAGCGAGTCATAGATAATTGTGTACATAAGATGGTTTTAAATTATCCTGTTCATTTGTTTATTCCATCCGTCACATTTACATTTTCGGTAAGCTTGATGTAATGTTTGAAATATGGTACTTTTAAAACTATTGGAGAAGGTATAAAAATTCTGAGTAGTACAAGCAAATAACAATTAAATTTTTAAATTAAATTGTTGTCACTTCATTTTAATTGACTATTTTTTATTTTGTTTGCGTTTCCAAGTTAAGTCAATATTTCTGAAAATAAAAGTATTTTTCGAAACATTCGATAAGGTATGAAAATTTTCAGTTTTACAGGCATTAATAATTTTCTTGATTATTGAGACTCTAATATTACAGCGTGAGTTGCATATACTTTTCGAAAGAGTATTATTAAAATAAATCGATTATGAACTAAAAGTCTTGCCGTTACTCAATAACTGTTAATTAACCATATTGGTATCTATGATCTTAAGCTATTCAAAGTTTAGCTCATGCACTTCGTGCACTTAATCAGATACTGTGTGAAATGTTTGGTGAAATTTTCGTCACTCGAATAGCAGATACCTTTGCCATCAAAACTTTTAGTAATCACGCTCATTGACTCGTACATGATAAACGAAACACTATTATTTACTAAATTGATGCAGTACTCAACAGGTTCAATGATTAGGATCCACCAGATACATCACTTGCATACATAATTTTGTATCTTGAAGTGTATTCAATCATTAAGCATGTGTACTTAATTCGATCAGTGCAAGTAAAACGAATTACTTTTTAGCATTTTAATTAGATTAATCTCCAATTTTTTAAAACTTTTATATTGAAAAGGTTGAAGACAAAGTCAGTCAGCGTAAGCGGAGACAGAGGAGAGACAGAGAAAGACTGAGCGAGCAAGCTCGAGAACTGACATACACGAGCAAGAGGAGCCGTCGCTGTCACTTACGGATGTTTCCGCCCTTCTACTCGCCAGCGGTATTAGCAGTAGCCTGCGCGGGGAAGCGTTCAGCGACAGAGGCAGTAGTAGGAGCATTCTACTTGATGCACAGCTGGTTAACGGCGCGCGGGCGCGCTTACCAACTTCGGCCGACATGCAGCGGATTGCCGGTGTGCAGGCGCTTGCGCCGTTAACACTTCTATCTCCTCAACTCTAGTTGAACTCATGGGGGCATAATTTGAACTGCTCAACAGAACATTGTCCGATCTTCAGTCTCCGATAGAGCGGAAACTTGATGTGATTAGTGCACATACTCTAGCTGACACACCATCAGTAAATCAGTTGGTGGGTAAACTCAGTGCACAAGTTTTATCTCTAGAACGAAAAATTGATAAGCAGTCATCCCAGCTGGAGGATCTGTTTAAGGATCGGCTTATGTTACTGCATGATAATTCTATTTTAAAAGACCAGATTAAATCTCTCTTGCTCAAAATTTCAGCCAGGTTAGAGGAAGACTCGCGACTGACGAAACAGTCTTTTTGGACAACGAGTCACAGGTTTTTGTTTTTTTAGGCTCCGGAATAACATCTGCGCCATCTCATTGCTCGCCCTCTAGGAGTAGTGGCGTGCGGGCTGGTGACGGTGATGAGTGCTGCGAACTTGTAGTAAATGGAATTACTACTAATGCCTCGACTACTGATGTTGATTTAGATTCGCCTTACCAATAAAAAGCGAGTTTTTGACATCCGCCGCGCTAAGCGCGCATTCTCCAACAATTATCTCACCACCAAAGACGTTAAGTCTTCTCCTCGTGGCTCGGAATCTGTCAGCCACTTGCCAGACCGTAGAATATACATCAATGAACTGCTAATGCCCGTAGTGTATCGTGAATTTTTAAGCTTGAAGCAATTGGCTTTAAGACATGGTTCTAAATATGTCTGGCACAGTGGTGGCAGATTTTTGGTTAGGACGAAGGGCAGTGAGTGCGCACATATTTTTGCCTCCGCTGCGGATCTGCGGGCTATTGCTAACGCATACTGTAAAGGGAATGGGTGCTCTGCTTCTCGGAGTCATACTGACGAGGAGAGCGGCCAACCTAATACCAGTTGCGCTGTAGCAGCTACCGCATGACTGCAGCGGGGGATTGCTGGTGCGGTGAAGGAGAGTGCACAGAAAGCGGGCTTTGTCAATCTGAACTCTCTTAAAGCTCACATTGGGTAAGTCCGTCAATTTTTTAGCGATAATCCGTCCTAACATTTGTTTGGGATCGCCGAGTCGGGGCTTGGCCCAGTCGTCGATGATCGAATCATTCAGATCGATGGGTTTCGTGCCTTGTTTCGTGTCAGAATCGAAATGTTAATGGTGGTGGTGTTGCCCTTTACATGAGGAATGGTTATAAGGCTAAAATACTAGCCAACTTCAATAGTACTGGACCCAGTGTTGGGCACCCGACCGTTCAAAAGTGCTCCAAATGACTATGTTCAAGTCGCAAGAGCAAAATATCTTAGTAAAACTTGTCCAATTCATCGGACGACTACCTTCACGTTGCTCGCGCAGTCGTTCACCGCGAATATGCATTCCGTTCCGTTCGTTCCTCCATTTACGAGTTTATATTTGAAAATTGCATCGAAAAATTCGCAGGCACATCAGCTGATGTAAAGTAACATCTGCGTTTAAAGTAATAAAGAAAAAACAAGAAAACCGATTTTGTTATGCATCCGATGAAAAGAAAAAAATGTAAAAATGTAGTATTAAAAGCAAGTAAATCTGAAAGTTAGAGATTCGTTTTTTGTTACAC
>UELU01003587.1:0-18407 GCA_900490025.1 Megastigmus dorsalis
AATAAGCTATAACTTTTTTTCAATCGTCATCTAGACCAATTCTTGTGATGGCGATCAGCTTTAAAGTTCAGACAATGTCTTGTCAGAAATGAAATACCGCAGTGCAAAATTCTTGGTGAACTCTGAAATTTTCTAAGGCCGAATAGCAGGTGTACATACCGAATAGCTTTGCACCTACATTGTTTTATCGCACTTGATGAACGAAGAGCTATTATTAACCTAAGGTTTTGCATTCGTTACGTATAATTTTGTATCTTAAATTGGGTTCGATAACTAAGTTCGAGTAATTCGAGCAGTAAACGAATTGTTTATTAGTATTTTAGTTAATCTCATCTTTAATTTTTCTTAATTTTGTCAAATTTTAAACAAGTTTCATTTCATTGCTGATTTTACAGTATTTTTTTCCTTTTTTTCGTAAATATTACTTACTCTCCTGATTATTTACATAGTAAATTTAATATTAAATGTATCTTTCTACACTTTAAGTAGACCCCAAGATTTTCTGAATCTTCAAACCTTAACAAAACCAGATTTTTTAATTAAAAAATTTAAGCTTTTACCTACTTAGGTCTTTAATACTGTTCATTGCAAGATCTAATATTTTTTATCAATAAGTATTGAAATGATTACTATCGACTATTAAAATGATTGAATAAGTTTTATGATATAAATAAGCTATCCATCATCTTTCAAAAAGGAAACAACAATCAATTTTGGGTGTAAGATAGCTCAGCTAGCTGTTCAATTGTCCCTGCGTCCCTCCGCGCTCGGTGCAAGCGTACGCGCGACCGCGAGCGACGAGCGCCACTCCCTACCTCTTCGCGCTGCTCCATTCCACCTTTCGCCGCCGATACTGCCGTCCGCTATAGCCGCCCGCTGATTGGCTCATCTTCTTAACTTTTAACAATTAATAACTCGGAAACTACTTGTCGGATCGAAAAACGAGAAATATGCGTTGTTCTTAGAATTTTGAGATCTATCGAATGGTATATGTCCTGTTATCCGAAATTAATCCATCCTGTATATTTGAAATTGTTGCGTTCCCCAATTGAGTATAGAAAAGCACGAGAGCACGAGTGGTGACCTCAATTACCTCCTTATTCTGTTATTTTGCGTCCAATTTTCCAGTGGTCCAATCCTCACATCGTTATTAGCCGCGTGCGCTCGCGGTTTTCAGGAATCAATTAGATTAGCGAGAGAGAGATTGTAGGATGGACAATTACGAAGAAAATTTAAAGGCATTGCTGGAAGACAGACGGGCCAGAGTATTATATAGACAGATAAAGCGGTTGGAACCGCAAACATTAATTGAAGAATTAGATAAGCAAAGATTGAACACCAGTGGACAAACCGAGATATTACGGGACAGACTATTTCGAGCGGAGATTAGGTCACTACATCGTCACCTACAAGTAGCGTGGTATCCAGAATTAGACGAGAGAGGGGAAGTGCCACCAAAGACGACTGCCGGATTGTTGATGGAATCATCGTTCGAGCAAAGGCCGGAGGTGGCACCACGGAAGAAAAGGGGGAGACCGCGCACAGTAATTCCAGAGCGGATTATGGAAAATCCAACGGAAACAGAGAGCAGCGAATGTGAGGCACCGGTGTGTAGCGCCTTGACCACCACTACCACGACCACCTCGCCACTTCCAACGGTCCCGAACACTAGCAGTCATACAGAGACTAGAGTGACGTCGTTATTGAGCGGAAAGAGAAGCCAACCACGAACTACGAGGACGGTTCCGATCGCAGAAACGGCATTACAACACTTGGATGGACTGCCGCGAATGAGCCAGGAAATGGTGTTAACGAGGGAGAGCCAGAGGATGATCCTGTTATCGAGAGGTCTACAGGAGGCATTAGCGGCGGAGTAGCAGTACCCGACGGGGAGGGGCCGAACACCGTTCATGACGCCGGGTGAGGCGTCAGATGTAGAGGTTGGCAGGCAATGGCGCGCTGAACCGCCACGAAGCACCGTGTCGCAAAGACCGGTCGATCGACAGTCGACGGCCCGGAACACCACGTCACAGGGAAATCCACGCGCAGAGTCACCTGTGAGGCACCTCGATCAGGAAACGGCAAGGCGGAGGAGAAGTAGTGACGCACGAGGAAGCAGGAGAGCAACGGGCACCATTCCTCCGGTGGTGGCACCAGGGAACGCAGGGGATGACAGGGACACCTTACGGAGGTGGGATTCCCCGAAGTCCCCACATCATCGGAGGAAGAATCGGAATCGGACGAGATAGAGCTACTGGTACCTCCCCAGGAAAGGCGGACGAACGCGCAGCCGGAAGCTATGGCAGCCCGAGCAACTCCCAGGACCTCGAGGGGACCGAGTAGAAGACCGACGCCATTGTCTCCGGAAATAATCGTCCAAGGTGGTGGAAGGAAGGAGGAGGAGAGGCATCAACCGGTCGCCTAGCGGAAAGCAGCGACTAGTAAAGAAGTGTTAGCGACAGGAGAAGAGGAAGCAGTCCGGGAGGAGAGAGAAAAACAAAGCGAGAGCACTCCGAAAGCACGCGAGGTCTCCAGAGGAGTGGCGAAAAGAGACAAAGGGCAGAGAAAGAAAAGTTACCGAAAGAGCAGAAGATCGGAACCAGAAAATAGCGAGAGTGACAGCAGTAGCACAGGTAGCGAGTGGCAGTTGAGTAAAGAAGTAGATAGGAAGCGAAACAAGAAGAAACAGAGGAAACAGAAGAGGAAGAGTTATAGCGAAGAAACGTAAAGCGAAGAGAGTAGTAGCGACGAAGAAGAAAAGAGAGGGGGGAGGAAACACACACACACACACCAAGGAAAAGAGGAAGAGTAAAAAGCGGAGATCGAGTAGTGAAGATACAAGCGAAACTGATAGCAGTAAGGATGAAAGAAAATCGGAAAAGAGAAGGAAGCAGAAAAGGACAGAGAAGAGCGACGCCATCGGTGACTCCCTGAAATTCACGAGAGCGCTGCAAAGCTGGAACATTAAGTTCTCAGGCGAGGACAAGGAGAGCCCGGAAGATTTCCTAGATCGGCTGAACGAATGCCGAAAGAAAACAGGAATGAAGGACTCAAAACTACTAGCGGCATTGCCGAGTGTGTTAACAAAAGGGGCGAGTCGATGGTTACGCTCAATAGATAAGGAAATCAACTCTTGGAAGACGTTTAGGAAAGCGTTCAAACAGCAATACGTGGTAGAGTGGGATCAACAAGACCTCTTAGACGAACTGGCTTTGCGTACTCAAGCCAAGGGCGAAAGCATCACGGACTTTCTCGGATGCCTGCGATACATCATGGGCCACTTCAATAAACCTCCGTCGCCCGGCAGCCAAGTACAAACGGCGTACAGGAATTTACTGCCTGATTGTCGAGCCTACATGATGCACGAGAAGGTAAAATCACTGACGCATATGGAAAAGCTCGGCCGACGTTGGGAGAAGGAGAAAGACTTGAATAGTCGGTTCGCACCATTGGCAAGAGATAAGCTGCGTCTACCACACTCTACGATAGATAGCGGCATTAAAGGAGGAAGGGGAGAGCTCAGAAGTCGGAAGTGGGGGAGAGAGAGAGAGAGGAGTCAAATCCAGACAGAGTATTCCCAAAAGAAAGGGAAGAAGAAGAAAATGGTGAAGAAAATTAGCGGAGGGAGCGACCCCGAGGTATGGATAGATCGGGTGAAACGGCTAGATGCATTGAGAGATTTGGTAGCGCGATTTATCGATGAAGCGAGAGAGAAACAGGAGAAACAGTACAATAGGGGGAGGAAGGATGTGAGGTTCTCTATCGGCGATAAAGTAATGAGGAGAACACAGTTCCTATCTAACGCCGCGCAGCGGTTTTCCGCGAAATTAGTGCCGAAATGGGAGGGCCCTTTCGAAATCCTGGAGGTCCGGTCTCCATCGGTTTATATATTAGGGACAGGCCCGAGTAGGCGCCGGGACCGGACATTGGAGTTGAGGGAGGCTAGACGCATCATTGAAGGGATGCAGGCGATGCCCGCGGATGTCCACGACATATAGGCTGGATGGGATGGGCACGACGATAGAGGCTGGATGGGAAAGGTAAGGCGAGGTAGATTAGCGAGAGAGAGAAAGAAGACTAGAAAAAAAATAGATCAGCGAGGGAGGGAAAGGGAAGTAGGAGAGAGTAATAGATAAGCGTGAGAGAGAGAGGAGACTAGGAAAACTTAGATAAGCGTGAGAGTGAAAGGCGGTTAGCGTGAGGGGAGAGTTGTTTTTTTTTGTTTTAGCGAGATGAGAGAAGGAGTGTTGAGACAAGACAGAAGGAGTATGCCCCAAGGATTACCTAGCAAGCGACCGAGGGATACCAGGGTTTGTTTTTGTTGTTTTTATTATATATATTTATTTCTATTATTTTGTTTTAAGGGTGTAATATGTAGAATGAATGATCGAGAGATAGAATGCCAGAAAAAGTCACTTGGGATAGCTTGGTGAAGGAAAATGTAGAGCGTGTGTGAGAAAGAGAACTAGTCAGTAAGGTTCACCTTTGGTCCGGTGTGAGGGTGTGCCTCTTGTGGAGCAGTACGTGTGTGTGAGAGAGAGAGAGGGACAGCGAGAGCGAATTAGTGGAGCAGAGCGGAGCAACTACTGAAGGAATCGCCGTGAGTTCTCAAGAAAGCCGGAAGGAGAGCAGCTCGCCTGGCGCTCTTAAACTATAAATTCGGCGAGTTGTGCAAAATAATTGCGACGGGCGCAGGGCTCCGGTGAGGCGCATGTGTTCTGAGGGAAATAGGGGCCGGATCCAGAACGTCACGTCACAATCTTACGATAGTCTTCGGCGAAACCGAGAATCATACTGAGAGGTATGATAATGTCGAAATTGCCCGCATTATTGGTTATTTGCTGCGTTTCCCCCACATCTATCCAACCTGCGTACTCCATAATTAAACTCTGGTTCGGATTGAGCGATCCCCAACCGTTCATGACGCTAGTCAAACCAACGTTCTTGCATCAATCGATTTCTATCGCGTTAATCTCGTAGCGGATTTCCTCGAAAAGATAACAGATGCCATTGTTAACTAATTTTGTATTCCGCACCGCTGTTCCATCTGCTTTTGTTAGCCTTCCTACTACGTGTATAGAACTTCGCTAAGGTAAAAGGTTCAAGTCTTGATGTTGAATGGATATGCGAATTTCGTCGCTGTTGTTGAAGTTTGACGAAGTATACGGTTGATAAGCGTGAACTTCATAGTGAGCCACTGACTCGTCGAATGTTACACCTGACTGTATGTTTAGAATTTCTTCTATTTCGTTGTAGACAGCAAAAGATTAAACACGTAATTTTCCTCCAGGGACGATTTTTAAGCCTAGGCTCTTGAGAAACTGAACGTTTTGCCGTGTTATCGCTTTGACTCGTCGATGACGACTGATGCTTGGACACCATGTAGATCTATTTATATACCCTGCGTTGTAAACGATTCCCATTATACTGATTTTATATCTAATCTGATCGTGATAATTTCTCCACGAAAATTAATCAAATTTTCGTCTTGATCAACTAGACGTATTTGTATGTGATCGATGTACTTTACGGTGATTGGTAGGTAAATGACGTGCGAGGAAACCTCGATAATTTTGTATCCTGGTGGTACTACGGGAAAGAATTCGTGAATCGTATGCACTCTGCGTCCGTTTATATAGGATCCCGTAGTGATGTTACACTCGACTCTCAACGCATTGACTTTTAGAATTGCAACGGGAAGGTCGGAGGCGTGAGCGACGTTCGGTTGTAGAATAGGAGGAGTAAATCCCAGTACTCGAGCAATAGAATCTTTAGGAGTGAAATCAATTTGATGACTGCACTTGATTACACTGCGAAGTGTATTATTGGGTTTTAAAGAAAAAGTTATATTTTTATTCAACAATCTCTTATGAAGATATTTATTGATATCATCAATCTCGAAGCTACCTGTTGGTAAACTAATAACCTCCTCACCCACGTATAACTTGTTGTTACTAGTATCTATATTAGGTATTGAATTGAAAGTTAAAAGTTCTACTAAACCGAGAACGTAGTTCTTATTTGATGAGAGTTTGATCGGTGGAAAGTATTGTGCTTCCAAAATAGCTGAATTACCCGTTAGAGTTAGAGTTAATGATTCTTCTATAACTGTTCGAATCATAATGAATGAAAATTACAGTGTAATGTCTTTATGTATAGCCGGACAAAATCTTGAGGCATAGATGACCGCAAATGTAAGTATCAAAGTTTTGATATCTCTCGTGATTGTATTTGAGCTCGTCAACTCCGAGATACGTCATCAAATCTAAAGGTGGCTGAAGATCTCCAAAACTATCGAAGTAAACGACATTGTTGCCACGTTTACGATAAGCAACCCAATGCGTTCCGGGGCCGCTCGCATCATCCAAATTCACCCCTCTGAAGTTTGGAATTTTTAGACTTTTCGCATATTTTATCAAGTCAGCATCTGTAAGTGCTTTCCAAGGTAATTTTACATTTTTGTTTAAACCTTTTCGCTGTAAGGCTTGAGGTGAAGACCAATTCCTTTCTTATGTGGTTTGATGTAATAACCTTTACCAAGAGCGATAGTCTCCATAGGTTTATAGTGTCTTTTCTTCTCTTCCAAGCGCTCTTTAGCTACTTTGGCGTCTTTAACCGCTGTTGCTATACCAGCGCCACCACCAGCCAATGCATCCGCTGCACTTACAAGAAAAGTACCCCAGATGTCCCCCCCCCCCCCCCCCCCCCCCCGATTTCAATAATACAAAATCGGGGGTACATCCAATGTATTATTTGTCTGTATTGCATTATAGTACGATTTAGGGGTAGTTCACTCCCATAAAAAAAGATTATGCTCCTTGCAGGCTGCGTCCAGAGGATCTATTCCAGGGTTTCCACGAGCTAAACGTTTGGTTAATTTGGTTCCTGGTCCGCAGTATTGATATCCAGGTATGTGAAGTTCGGATGGAAGTTTATTGATTATTTTGTTGAGCAAACCACGTCGTCTTCGACGTTTGTATACGATCATCACTGTTCGAAGTACAGAGTACGACTGATGTTCGAAGCTATATAAGAGCCCTATTGATAGCTGAGCGGTCAGTTGCGGATTAGATATCGTGTCAAAAACATGGATTTCAAGGAGCAACAAGTCAAGCTTCCAATAACGAATTTTGACGTTATTGTCGAGCAAGGTCGAAGAACTAAACGACATGGAGATTTACTACCTGACAGTATACGAGCAGTCTTTTGCGGTCCGTCGAATTGCGGAAAGACGAATAGCCTTCTCGCTCTCATTACCCACCCCAATGGTGTGAGATTCGAAAACGTATACGTTTATACGAAATCTTTGAATTAACCAAAGTATAAAATGCTACAGCAGCTGTTGGAGACTGTAGATGGCGTGCATTACTTTCCGTTCAGAGAGCACGATGAAGTGATAGATCCCGAACAAGCACTCCCCAATTCAATCATGATATTCAACGACATCGCTTACGAGAAGCAAAACAACGTCAGAGCTTTCTTCTGTATGGATAAACACAAGCGTGTAGATTGCTTCTACCTATGTCAGACCTATGCTCACATTCCCAAAAACCTAGTTAGAGATAACGTAAATCTATTGGCAGTATTTCGACAAGATGATGTGAATTTGAAACACTTGTACAACGATCATGTCAACTGCGACATGACTTTTGCGCGGTTTAGAGATTTCTGTTGGAAATGTTGGCGACACGATAAGTATGGATTTATAGTGATCGACAAGGATAGGCCAATCAACGATGGTCGTTATTGAAAGGGTTTTGATTGTTTTGCTATAAATATAGCATCTGCATAAGTTTAAAGGATCGACTATCGTTGAACATCAAAGCACCAACATGGTGAATGACATACAACGAGAGAAGAATGTACTCAGTCAACTCGTGAAAGCTCACGATGCGATTAAACGCAAGTATAGATTATTAAAGTTTGGAAGAGATACCACTAACAAGATTTTAAGCGATACTTTCAAGCCGAGAATCGATTGCCTCCAGGATATCGTTACCGAGACAAAGAAAAATCGCCCCATCGTTCCTAGTAAGAAAGAAAAAAAAACATTATGAAAGTTCTGTTGATGTTACTGATAACGAGGACAATGCATTCAATAACACTCCACAGAACGATACTATACTGGCTCGCGAAACTTCGTTTGAAACAGAGGCTAGTGAGGATAATGAAGAGGACGATGTGTTGCTAGATAAATATATTAAAATGCTAAATCATGATCAGAAGCAGTATCTAGATAAAGTTTACGGAGTACGTAAAGAAAAGAGTACATTTATTATTGGTAATACACCTACCTACTTCGAAGGTGACCAGGTCGTGGTAAACGGTGTAAAATATCGAAAAACGAATGGATTGATGGAGCCACTCATTACAAAACAACCCAATCAAAGTGAAGTGACTACAATCAATCTCGAAAATTATCGCAAAATTCTAGAAATATCGAGTGCTCACAAGAAAAGATTCAACAAGGATGAGACTGTTCGAGCTCACACTAACAACAAATTCAACAAGATTATTGGACCAATGTTTAACATTGTGAAAAAGTCCACTACAGGAGAATTTTTGAAACAAGGTGGATCGCTACCTGAATATAAGAAGAATAAATGGGGATCATTACCTCGATATAAGATCGCTAAAAGAACCGCTGTTGCAATGGATTACGTGTAATGGGATGATTCAAACGAACTGGTAGACCGACTTCGATTGCTCGTAGCCGAAAGATCAGCTGGAAATCAAATTCATACGAATGAAATCCATTCGATAATTGAGGAGCTTCGCAAAGCAGGCTATATATATTGAGGGTCCACGTCTAAGGTATTCATTTGAAAAATGAGCGTTGACGTGTTCGGACGTAAACTTGGTCGGAGCGAGGGTACTCGCGGTGCTCCCGGTATCGGCTATGAGCTCACCAAAGATGGTCATTACGATGTGGAAAATAAGCGATTATGCAATGTTGCAGTGGCTCAACAGCACAGTGATGCAGCCAATCTAACTATTTTACAACAAATCGTTCAGGAAGAAGTGTGCTCTGTGTACGAGACTACAGCTCGTCTGGAGAGTGATATCGAAGTTTTGAACACACTGCTTGACGTTTATTAAAATGAGATTGATCAAATGTCGATAAAAATGAGTACTGATATACAAAATATTGGAGATGAAATGCATGAGAAATTAAAAAAAATTATCGATGATATTGAAGTAGTGGCATTGAAGGTTGAAACTGGTAGTTCGGTGCTATAAACACAGCTGCATAGTTGTATTACAGTTATTTGCGCTATGACTATATAAAGACAGAGATTGGTGGAACTGCTGCGCAAGCCTGCCAGACGCAACTATCCGCGTTGCAAATTTGATATGTGCGGCTTGGACGAGACTTGGCAAGCTGACTTAGTAGAGATGCAGCCTTACGCCCGAGAGAATAAAGGTCATAGATAGATGCTCAACATCGTTGATGTTTTCTCTAAGCACGCGTGGGCCGTCCCTGTGAAGAATAAAACCGGCAAGGATGTAGCAGCAGCTATGAAATCTGTATTGATCAAACATCGAGTACCAAAGAATCTTCACATAGATAGAGGCAAAGAATTCTACAACACCGACTTTCAGAAAGTCATGCGAAAGTACAAGATAAATCTCTACTCAACCTACAGCAATCTCAAAAGCATCCATTTGCGAACGATTCAATCGTACGCTAAAAAATGCAATATGGAAAAAGTTTAGCCTACGCGGTAATTACAAGTAGTTAATATTTTCCGAATTAATAGATGCTTATAACAACCGAAAACATCGAACTATCGGTATGAAACCCAAAGATGTGACTGCCGCCTACGAAGTCCATGTCTTGCAGAAATTCGTTCATGAAGCAGCAGCAGCACAGAGACCAAAATTTAAAGTAGGGGACAAAGTACGAGTGAGCAATGTAAAACAAGTGTTCGAGAAAGGGTATACGCCCAACTGGTCGACGGAAATATTCACAATCACTCGTGTAGCAGCTACAAATCCAACGACGTATCATCTGAAAGACTATCGAGGTCAGCCCATCTCCGGTGGATTCTACGATCAGGAACTGTTGAAGGTCAAGTATCCGGATGTATATCTTGTAGAAAAAGTCCTCAAAAAACGAGGAAATCAAGTATTTGTATATACTCACAGGTTTTGATAATACTCACAATAGTTGGATCAATAAACCAGATATGTAATTATTAAGTAAATTAAAATATTTAGAAAGCAGATATGTAATTATTAAGTAAAAAAGTTTTGTAAGGTTTATTAAATTATGTTTTGTAAAACATAATTTATTTCAACTAATTAACATACAACTTAAGAGGTTGAAAATTCAACAAGGTAAGCTCCTTTATATGTCATAAATAATTCATATTTGTTTGCCGCACTTTGCATATTATTGAATAATTCTTCAGTCTTCTCAAAAGCTTCCGATATCCTCTTCGGCATAAACATGTTGAATTGCTCATTCAATTCAGCTACGGTTTTCTTCCCGTATTTTGTATTGACCTTCCAGAGTTTCGAGACCATGTATTTCTGTCCTATCGCGAGCTCACATAATTTTTTCGTGGGGAGAAATCCACAACTAGCAATCTGGTTTAATGCTGTGATATCCATCTGTAACAAATATAATTATTATTATTATTATAAATTAATATTATAAATTAAATAAACTTTTATATTTTAATGCCAACCTTGAATATCCAAGATGCGTTGGTCTCTCAATTAGTCCGACTAAATCTCGCTGTCTTGAGTATAAATCCAATTCTCGGCAGTGGGACGTCAGCAATCGATGTTGATGCGCCGTCGACGATTGTAGGCTGAATGATCTCCGGACTCTGGAATGCCTGCTGATATACTCTTTTTCTCGGCAAAGGCGGCGGCGGCGGCGCAGTGACGCATATTAACTCTTCAAAGCTCGGTGGCTCGAATCCAGCGCTGGCGAATGATAACTCGATGCACCTTTAAACTAGACTTCCTCTCGATGGCTCTTCACTAGACAGAATGACTTCTGGACTCCCGAGTGCCTGCTGATATAAGTAGTCCCCCACCACAGAGACTTCCCTCTCTCCAGTTCGGCGGCTCGAGTGCTTCGGTGACCAATGACGACTCAGACAAGTCCTCTGTCATTGGTCTCCCGTCCTCCTCGACATTGCGCAGCGGTGGCGGCTCGACTCCGTGGATCTCCATCATCTGGAGCATGACGTCCGCGTGTCCCCATGGAAGAGTGTCCGTTTCGCCAACCTTTAGACAGCGCTTATCGTCGTGGGCACTGAGAGCGATCTTCGTTTCAACTTCTGTGAACAGCTGATGTCGTCGACATCTGATATTTTTCTGCACGCGAGTCAAGTATCCGTTTTCGTGCAAACATTTCATGTAGTCTTCGAACGTGATGGCGGCCTTTACTACAGAAGTCTTCATACTCTTCGCTTTCTTGATGGTCTTCTGATTTTGTACTCGGATGCTGTACATTTTACTTCGTAATCCAACGTATTCCAACATAACCTCTCCATTGCATCCGTCTTTCATCAGGCCGACTATTCTCTTACTCACTCGAGGCATGTTGAACGGATTAGACTCGGGATAGTCCGATGTGTCGAACTCTTGGAGATCTCGTCGCATCAAGTCGTAAATGTCGACGTTGGTCACCTCGTAAACCAAGCTATCAGTGTCGGTGTCCAGAAGTTTGCACTGATCTCCCAAATGATCCAGCATGTACACGAGGAAACCGATACACGAGAGTCTTGGATACATCCAAAACAGTCAACCCAATGTATCTCGGTTTCTTGATACATAGTTCGGTCCGCAAAAGTTGTATAGCCACAAGATTTTCATCGAAGACTGTGCAACTGTGAAAATTAGGTCTGGCGTTGAGCGCTTCGGTACCATAACGCCCGCTCCACTTGCTCACAAGCTTCGACATGTTTTCGCTCGTTCTCCATCGTCTTTCCATAGACTGTAGTGTTGAACAGCTTGAACAGCATCTTTTCGAACTCGTTCTTGGCATTTTTCTACATCTCTCTGTTCAAATCTATATATGGTTTCAGCCACAGACTTTGATTGAAACGCAGAGCTCGATAAACGTCTTTGAGAATCAATCCATGTTGCAGTGCCTGCTTAAGCGCTCTGTAGTGGAGAACGTACCGCTGTTTATCGTGAAGCGTGGTCATCAGCTTCTTCTGTTTGGAACCCAGAGCCGCCGCGTGTTCAGCACAAAATGGTAAATACTTGTGTGCGTTATGAAGTGTCTCAGGATACTCCAAGTCCGCTTCGAGAATGAATCCAATAGGATGATCGTCCGAAACATCGTAGAAGTTCGGGACCTTGACGTCTTCTACCCACTCGAAGTCTCCGTATGGTAAGGGCTGAGTCATACCCCAACCGTAAAGATTATTGACGTCGTAGTACATGAGGTTCTTTGTCTCCTTATCGCTCTTGTAATCTTCCTGCATGTATGGATTATTGGCTTAGCATATCAATTGGAATTCTGACTGATTCCTCCCCTTATACCACTTATGTCAGTCAAAAGTTGCAGTTCAACCTATCGAAGAATAATAATAAAAAAAAAGTTAAATATATATATATATATATTTGATATATAGTATTGAAAATTACCTGTGTCAACTTTAGCATAGCATCCCACGTCAATCCTGGTGTTGTATAATAGTGGGCACAATCCAACCTGTAAGCTTGAACACAATTCTGTCTGAAATTCTCAAAGACTTCAGCCAGAAGTAGGACGTCCGTCTCGAGATATAAATCTGAATATTGTCCAAGAGTTTGTACGTTAAAGACCTGCCAGACTTTTTCAGCGTGTTCGTAGTCCTCGTCAGTGATGTGAGCATCGTATAAGCCGCTATAGAAGTCCGCCTTTGATGGAAGCTCAACCTCTTTTAGCTTATCTAACGAGGAGACGTAGTCGTAAGGAAAGACTCCTTTCCTATTCAGCAGTGCAATCTGCTCGAGAGAGAATCCATCGTCTTTTCGAAATACTCGCTCTACAATATCAAGCCTCTCCAAGTACAAGGATAGCTTGTCCAGCGATACAGTCATAAACTTGAACGAGTCTATGAATCGCAGATTGATGTCGGTACCTTCCACGTATTTCGTGAACGATATGTACCGCTCCTTCGCCTGCGGTATAACAGACACTCGTCCTGGAAAGCAGGTTACAATCTCTTTGATCAGCAGATGCGAGGCATAGCCCGTGAGATTGTGAAACACGACTGGCACCATTCTCGAGTCCTGGTACACGATGTTACATACCTGGTGAGCTGGAGCTCGATACTCTCGAGTGAAATGGCAGTGATCTCGAACTTTTTATTCGAGACTGTGAAGTCTTTCTTGCAAATATAGTACACTGAAGGTCTCGCGAATTCGACCTTTTCTTGAATTGTCAAGTCTCTCATCGGGCGTGGATTTTTATACATCTCGTTCAACTCAAGAGCAAGCACTTCAAAGTTTCTTATAAACCACTCAGCTGGTGCCTCATCATTTGTTTCGATCTGCCGGTAGCTTTTGTAGTACAAACGAGTATCATCATAACTACATTTCACAAAAGAACCAACACTGAATGCTTCGTGATGCTGTAACGCGCGCTTATCATTTTCCACCTTTTTCAATATACATTCAAAGTCTGCGTACACAACGAAAGGTACACGATTTTCGTGCAAAAGTTTTTGAATTTTAAGACACTGCCTTTGTCCGTAGGAAATACAACTTTGTACTGATTCACTTGCATACAGTCAGTCATATGATCCACTAATTTCTCGTTAGTCCAGAAAACATATAGACATCTATCACAAATATATGCTTTACTTTTTCTCGAAGAAATTTGATTTCGCACAAATCGTGACAGATCCTTAATCCATACGTAGTGACATTTGTGCACTACATCTATTTTCTATGTGAAGAAGGTTAACATGCTTATCTTTCTTTTCATGAGTCAAGTGTCTCGATGAAACCTCGAAAATGTTGCCTTTCTTCTTCTTCAAAAAGTATAAATTCACTGAGATATCATTTTGCTTCTCAAACTTAGCAATTTGCCTGTGGTCCACAGAAAACTTAATTCCTTCAAAGTATAATTCAGTGTAATATCTAGAGTAAGATGACACTCGATTTGTACTCATCGTTGTGGGATGGATCGCTGACAAAATAGCCCATTTGAAGAATTGGTCGTCATCGTTCATCACATTAATACAGACCTTCTTTTTTCTGATAAAATAAGACAGTTCGATGAATGAGCTTCCTCTCATGGGATTAAACTTATTGATGTTTATGCTCAAATTTAAAATTGAACGCAAAGACCAACCAGACTCTTGCTCTTGAAATTCTTCCACGTCAGCATTAACAGACTGTTGCACATTTGAAACGAACCACTCATTCAAATCAGTCGTAGAATATATCGGAACAGTCTTTGTATTCACCTTCAAAGCGGGATTTTTTTCCAACGTCTGATTCACTTTTTCGATAAATTGTTTCTTCGCATCTTTCATAAAAGTTTTGAGGTCTAAGTGACGATGATTCGTAATCACACCAGTCCTTATACGGCTCTCAAATGCTGACTCAACATCATCCCAGCTGACTGTTCGACAATTACGTTCGATTGCTGCTGCTTCACCAACCACATCACTTTCCACGTTTGCTTAACTTTTGTCATTAGTTAGAACACTAATCACATCACCGTCACTAATCACATTACTTTCCTCAATACTTAGTTCAGCACCTGTTGGACGATCTTACAGCAATCCTAATACGCTCTTTATCAGAGCTACAGCAGCTTGAAGTTTTTTCTTATCCGCAACGGTTAAGTCAGGGGAAAGTCTCAAGACGTTTGCTGCTGCCCGCAGAGCTGCATGACCCATCTCCAACCATCTTCTTATATCGTCTGCGTCAGCGACACCAGCCAATACAAAATTATAAGATTGCCAATGCAATCGAGCTGTGTCCTTGAAGTACTGAGCACTCAACATGATGTCGATTCGTCCAAGCGATCAGTTTAACTGAGCTGATTTAGTTGACGATCCCCTTTATATTCTATATAAAGGGAGGGGGGGTGTACTGTAAAGAAGAGGGGATATACCTTAATTTTTTTACGTGTTGGCGTATGAGCGCGTGGTTACCGAGTCAGTTATCTAATGGTGCGACAAGGACTGGCACTCCTATTCCTATAGTAGTCGAAACACGTATATAGCTTGGTCTGACGAGTTGTTGGCTGCTGCTGCTGCTGTCGACGTACACGCTGACGCACTGGTGTCAATCGACGATGTTCGACAATTCTTGACGTCGATGGACCTTGGAGCTGAGCAAGAACTGGACGAGCAGGTGAGTTGATAGGAGCCGGTCGTGTATATACATGTCTACAAATTTCCTCAGTAAACGCCTCCTCCTCCTCCTCGGCTGAAAGCGATGGAAGACCTAAGGCCCGTCGTTCCTCTTCCCGGCACTGAATCCTAATCTTAGCGTCCTTCGCTGATACGATGACTACACATGGGGAATCCGATAAGATGCGTGGACGTTCTCTCCACCACTTTGAAAGAACACAGACGGTCTTACCGTTCCTTGCTTCAATTCGCCAAGGTCGAGACTCCACGACACACTGCTCACTAGTATTCTGCTGTAAGCGTTACAATATTCGTTTTTATGGACGCTTACTTCTTTGCGTTTCGTTGCTAGCAATACCACAGTCGCTATGCGAGAAGTAGACGCGTCCCCCTAGTAAGTCCCGAAGGCTGTTCGGTCCGACGCGTCAACTAGAAAGTGAAAATCACTACTAGCTCTGGATCTCGCTGTCAGTCGGGTATCCGTATGGTTCAGCACACTAAAAAACGACTGCTTCAACGACGATCGCGCTCGCTTTTCTATAGCGAAGAAGAACTGGGTCGTTGGTGGGGGAAACGAGCTCCTTGGTGGGGATGAACGATCTCATGAGTCGTCGTGGTGGGGGAAGCCGCGTGGTGGGAGAAGCCGCGTGGTGGGGGTATCCGACCTCTGAAGGGTATATATCAGATCGCTCTGAGATATTTAACTCAGTTTCGTCCGAAATGAAGTACGTAGTAGATGTCCAAGGATTCAAGGCATCCTCTAACATCTTCGTCTTCAAGGAGCTGGCTATAATGCCTCTGGAAGAAGATGATACGCAGAGGGTCTACCTCTTCGCTCTTCTCTTTCCGTGGAAACATCTAGACAAAAGGGATAAGTGCCAGAACCAGTGGTTGGAAGTCAACTACCACGGAATACTTTGGAGGACGGGTAAAATTCCGTATTCCAAAATTGTAAAGATGCGATTCATGCGATGAAAAAATGGATACTCGAAAAAAAGTCGCAGACCGAAGAAGTATTAAGCTTACTATAAAGTTAAATGTATTGTAATAAACTTAAATGGAATAGAGAGGTTTTTGATCTTTATACTTTTCGTTCAAAGTATGAAAAGTATAAATGATGGGAAGTGCCTCACAGGTAAAAGCGAGGAGGGGCTCTTATCATTAAAAAAAATAAAAAAATGTACAGATTCATTAAATAAATAAGTATGTAAATTACTTTTTATTAATTTACTTTTATAATATACATTAATTATTACTAATATACTTTCAATTAATTTACCAAACAGTATATAATAAGCTACTTTAACTTGCTCTGAATTTCTTATATTGAAACTATTCATTTTCATTCACAATGCATAATTAAATATTAGTAAATAAGTTAAATATAATATTTCTTATATCGTTAACCTTGATTGAAAAAAAATAACATTCAATTCGAGTCAACGTTGTATTAAATAGCAGACTGAGAAAAGAGGTTAGAAGTCACTTGCAACTTCTATCTGATTTAAATTTTATTTTAAAAACTTATAATCATAGAATTATGAACTTTACGATTAAATAATATTAATCACAAATTATTTAAAGCTTGCAAAATGTGCTAGAAGTGACTATTCTTCTTCTTCATTTATTTAATAAATAAATTTTGATTATAATTACCCTAACACTGAGGGTCATATTTCTTATAATAAAATTAACTTACCTAATACTTACCTTGTACTATGAAAGACCTACATACCTACCTAATACTTACCTTATACTTTGAAGGAAAGGTAAAATAAAAATGCACTTGTCGTAAAACGACAATTATCTTTTTTTTTTTATACGTTGTATATATGCTCTGAATAGAGCAGTTATATTTCCTTCCTGCTGCTGCTGCTGCTACTAGGTCGCGGCCTTGCGCGCGTATTCGCGAGTATCGAGCATTCCGTTTTGCACCATCATGGAAACATACAAGGGGCCGTCCATTACTTACGTAACACAATTTTTAGCTTTTTTGACCACCCACCCCCCACTGTCAACCTCTGTAAGATTGCAAAGACTCCCCACCCCTCTTCTTACGTAAGATTTTACACTTAACCCCCCCTATAAAAATGACGATATTTTGTGAAGTCGTTTAAAATTATTTTATTTTTCAATACAATAAATAATATCTACTCGGTAAAAAGTTAATGTATTACGTACATTAAGATCTAAATAAATATTTATAAGAAAGTAAACGTAAGTAATAAACATGTTTACAAAGGAATACATTATGTATTTAATTAAAATATAAATCATTCGTTTGTAAACGGATTTGTCAGCCATTCATCAACAGAATGAATCACGGGTAAATGCGATTCTACTTCAATTTTTGAACTGAATTCATTTTCTGCAAATGCAGCATCCTCAAAATTTTCTTGAATATCTTCTGTGTCAATCCATTCTGTACTTTCTGCACCTGTTTTTTTGTCATTTATATTGCATAGAATCTCATTTTTCCTTTGCGCTAAAATAGATACTAACTTCATATTCTTCCTGTACCAACGAATTGAATGTTTTAATTCTCGCATATGTGTGGTAGTAGCTTTTTTCGAAGCAAAGTACAGTCCACAAGTTGTACAACATCGATCTTTTAATTGTGATTGCACACTTGGACAATAAAAATCGTGCGGTACATGTGTAAACGATTCATAAGGTATGGTTGTTTTAAGCGCTAGCCTTTGAAAGAGCGGTAAAAATTTACTATCTTCTTTTAATACTTCTTTTGCTGCTTTAATTTTACCATTTGTATTATAAAATATAGGACAAGGTGCAGGAAAAAATCCTTCCGGTAAAACGGAGTATAGGTCACTCCTTAACGAGCCACAACAATCAAGGTTTTTACATTTAGCAATCTAAAAAATATTTACTTTTTTATTATACGCTGTAAAAGATCCAATGCCAGTTTTACACAGGTTTAAAAAAAAATGAATCGACCAAATTTACACAAAAATTTTACACATTATATTGTTCAATTTACTCGTTTTTATGTAATGTAAATTTAGCCTATATATGGCCCAAGTCAAAATTTTGTGTAAAATTTGTGTAATATTTATACAAAAATTT
>UELU01003710.1:0-10918 GCA_900490025.1 Megastigmus dorsalis
TCTCTCTCTCTCTCTCTCTCTCTGTAACAAGTGACCAAATGATCTTCTATCTCTCTTTCTCCCTCTCTCTCTCACACAAAAATAATTGAGGCTCTATCTCCTTCTCCCTCTCTCTCTCACACAAAAATAATTGAGGCTCTATCTCCTTCTCTCTCTCTCACACACACAAAAACATATCCGCGGTTACGCGTTAGAAAATTAGTTTTTCGGCTCGGGAATGTCGTCGGTTTTTCGTCCGCGGGACTCGCTGTTCGGTTCGGGTATTTGAATTAATAGATTTTCTACGTGACGTGGTCCCCACGTCACACTGACATGACCGATTTCATTATTTAAGGTCTCAAAATTTTCCTTGACTTGAGCACTTCAAATTAAGCTCTTATAGAAGATGGGCAGCTCAAACAGTAAAGAGCTACAGCACTTCAAAACAAGTAATTTTTACCAATTTATATATCACATGGGAATTTACACGTAAATATACATGTGATAAAAATGACTTGTTTGACATAGAATGCAACATTTTCCTAAAGTTTCAGTGATTTTATAATTTTTTATTTTTCCGTTCGCGTGGAATCACCCATATATATATCTTATATCTTCTTCTTCTTATCTTATACTAATATAATAAAGAGACAGCGTTTGTTTGTACACGTCACAAAATCTCAAAAACTACTTAACCGATTACAACAAAATTTTGATATGATACATTTTTGGCATTGTGGAGTAACATAGGCTAGGTTTTTTATTAAAATATATCATAAATTATTAAAGAAATAAATCAGGGACTACTTACATACGCGTAGCGTAGTAATATGGGGGAACAACGGCGTGCCGCGGTCGGCCGGCGGAGTACTCGCGTAGTCGCGCGCCGCCGTGTAGGAAAGCAGAGACGCGCGTCTGCCACCAGGCGGCGACGCATAGCTGGTAGCGAACACGCACCTAAACAGTTGTCGGCGAGGGTATAAGTAGGAGCGTGAATCCCGGTATTGAGCAAACCGTTTTTGAGTAAAATTTTGAGTACTCGATGTATTGAATCTTCCTCAGCGAATATTCTTACTAGCGGTTTAATTTTTGTAAATAATAGGACCTCCTATTACGCTATTAACAAATCTTAATTTTCCTAATTAATGAAATAGTATCAATAGGTTATAAATCAAAATTTTGCGAATAATATTATAGAAACTAATATTCTCACTGCAGGCCCTCCTAAAGGTGAAATAGCACTAATTCCTTGCATCCCGATGATCCCGACAGTTACCCTTCCAATTCAAAAGACTACAATTTGGGTACAGGAACTCAGCGGCCAACATTAATTAATCGCGATGAAAAAAATACCAAAAAATTGCGATTTGTAGCGTTTGCAAAATTATATAGTTTGTCCCGCGGAGTTTTTTGTTTTTACAGAAAAAAATCGAACAGTGTAGCTACTCATTTCGCAGTACAGTGGCTTGCTTTTACGCAATTATTTCTTTATTGCTAATAGTTTATAACTATTAGCAATGAAGAAATAATTTTGTTAACAGAGTATGATCACTAAGATTCAAAAGCGAATATGTGCGCCTGCGCAAGAGATCTTGGGATTTTTTTCTTTATACAACTTTCATTTAAAAACAGTTACTACTACTAAATAAAAAAAATAAAGAAATAAAACAATTTAATAAATTTTCTAATGATTATTTCTCTTTAGTAATACAGGTTTTGTTAAAGAATGTCATATACTTCGAAATTTTATAGATCTATCATTAAAAAAAAAACCTTTTTAAGCAATTATTATATTACATCTATGTATAATAGCGTGGGCGAAGCCGCGACGGGGGGTGCTAGTATATAATAAAGAGACAGCGTTTGTTTGTATGGTTATAAAAATCTCAAAAACTAGTTAACCGATTACAACGAAATTGTGATATGATACATTTTTGGCATTGTGGAGTAACATAGTCTAGGTTTTGTATTAAAATATATCATAAATTATAAAAAAATGAATCAGGGACTATTTTACATACGCGTAGCGTAGTAATATAGGGGAATAAAGGTGTGCGGCGATCGGCCGGCGGAGTATTCGTACAATTGCGCTCCGCCGCGTGGGGATACAGAGCCGCGCGTCTGCCACCAGCCGGCGACGAACAGCTCTTGGCGAACACGTACCTAAACACTGGTCGCCAAGAATATAAGTAGGAGCGTGAAACCCGCTGTCGGGCAAATCGTTTTATAGTTAAAACTTTTTTGAAGCTATATATTGAATGTTCCTTGGCAAATATTCTTAATGACTGCTTCGTTTTGAAAATATTATTTTATTTTTGGACATTTTTTAAAATGCCTAAAACAAATTTGTCAGACTAAAAATATTCGTTCACAATCTGTTGAGTGGTTGTATGCCAGAGCACCTAGGAACACGTCAGCATTTGAAATAAATAATATTATTTTAGAAAAGTTAGAAGGAGAATTTAAAGAATGTAGATCTATTATCACAGTTTGAAATACTGACGACGCAGTGCATTATCCACCAGAATTTTAAATTCTTTTGATCAAGCAGGTTTCTCTCCGCACCGACTTTGCATCAAAATAGAAGCTTTTATTATTCTATTAAGAAATCTTAATCTCCCTAATTTTTGCAATGGTACCAGGTTACAAATCAAAATTGTGCGAAATGATATTATCGAAACTACTATTCTCACAGGCCCTTCAAAGGGTGAAATAGCACTAATTCCTCACATCCCTATGATCCCTACTGACTTACCTTTCCAATTCAAAAGACTGCAATTTTCTGTCTAACGTTTGGCT
The DNA here is from genome assembly GCA_900490025.1 of Megastigmus dorsalis. NCBI lineage: Eukaryota > Metazoa > Arthropoda > Insecta > Hymenoptera > Megastigmidae > Megastigmus > Megastigmus dorsalis. The sequence continues at coordinate 2,779 of UELU01003710.1, forward strand.
ATCATAATTAAAAAGTCACACAATTAAAGGGTCAAAACTTTAAATACGTAGGAATTGATTTACGATCAGATTGTTTTTCCCACGGTCGATTATATGTGGGTCTCTCATGGACTGGTAACTCTGAAAATCAGTTTATTTTATTACCAGAAAATAAAAACGTAACAAAGAATGTTATATACTCAGACATTTTATAGATCTATCAATTTTTAAGAAAAACATTTTTAAACAATTATTATATTACATATATGCGTTATAGCGCGAACGAAGCCGCGATGGGGAATGCTAGTATATGTATACATATAATTGTAGTGTATTAAATTTGTTTTGTTAGAAGTATACATTTGTATTGGATTCTTTGTAATTGCACAGGAATAAATGGGCTGCTTAAATATTAAATCTTATAAAACATCTTATACACAACTATTAAAATAATGAAATCGTGTTCATTGGAATGGACAACAATCACTTTAGTTTTTGCAGCATTACGTGAAACAAACTCAAATTTTTACATTTAAGGGGAAGTCGGAGCTAAAAACGTGTTTTTTGATTCGACGATATCTTTTTATATCTATGATAAAAATGAATACTTGGACTTGAGCGCCATAGTTCTCTATATAATAAATCGCCATGTGTAATTTCAAATGGATATGATTAGTCGTTTTTACACAAACTTGGAACTATTAAAGGGTATTTATACACAGAAAATTAACCTCAAAATTATCGGCATGCCTATTTCTGCATATAACTTTTTTTATTTATAATTTTGAGTAATATCCGGAGTTGAGCGCCATAGTGCTTGATATAATTAATCATTCTGTGCAAGATGAGGCTTATTTGACTTATCATTTTTCTAAGAACTTGGAACTACTAACTATTGAGGAGGGGGAACGCTCCGACCACCCCTTAACCTTATGTATCAGATCAAAGTGGCCTATTCTGTATCTCATAATGAGGTTATAAATTATCGTATACCTAAGCTGAAAAAAATTAAAAAATTTAAAAATAATTTTTTTACAGATATTGACTTGAAAATGGACAAGAATTATTCTAGTATTATTATGAAAACGTCTCCTTGACGGAAAATATTCAGATCTGAAAGGGTTTAAACATATTTATAAAATAATTTAATTTCCATGCTCAAATATTATTAAAAAACTACGGCATACTTAAAGTAAAATTGGAAACACTGAAAAATTTTACGTTTCAAGTACGGTACACTCGCTACCCTCGTAACTGTTAGAACGAAATTTGAGTTTACATATTACAGCTAGATACTATTACGATTGATATCGGTATCATGCTCTCTATTGGTATCGATAGCAAGAACATCAAACTTTAATACGTAAATTTGAACTTAGTTCTACTACATTAGATCTGGCGCGTTACGCGCGCCTATGACTTCTATGTATATCTCTCCGCGAGATTATCACAGGACTTAATGCGACTATATAAATCTGGGAGACCTTGAACAGGATTTTCGCTTCGTACGAAGACTAACACTTTGTTAGTGTTCGCCGCGAAGACTATCATGATTCGTGTTTCACCGCAGAGACTAGCACGATTCGTATTTCGCCGCGAAGACTAGCATGATTCATATTTCGAAACGAAAACTAGCTCGATTCAATTTTTCTCGCGAAGACAATGATTCGATTTAATATGAAGAGAAAATTTACATTTTTCTTAACAAATATTTTATTTATTGTAGCATAAGAATGATAAGTTAATTATTTTAGTATCATAACTCTACTTTTTGTTCATAAAAAATGCACTGAAATCATTAATTGGTAATTATTTAATTAGTAATTATTATTATTACATTTTTCTTATGCCACTCGTCCGGGGTCCAAGGGTAAACCTGCAAATCCCTACTACATATATATATACTCTACTAAACCCTACGAGGTTTCCTAGTGGCACACTGGTAAAACCACAAAGGATCGTCGCCTATGATTTATTTCAAAGCGCCAGACACCGTCGTGTCAAGCGACGAATTCTCTAAGTCACCCTGCTAAATTCAATAGAACAAAACAAAAGAACAAACTCTCCCAGAGGAGATTCCTTCGAGCGGCTCGTTGGAATCGCACGAGCCTTCGTTGCGCTTGTCGCCTTGATTTTCCGCTGCACTGCTTCTCGTCCTTCCTGTCGTCTCTATTCGGATATGGCGCTAACAATAATTTACAATATTCAGGGAACGGGAGAAGGCAGTAGGCGAACTCATAATAATGACTCGGTTGAATTTAATATAAACAGTAAATAACAATTTATTTTCTATCCCTTTACATGCTACCGCGTCTGTCACTGGTTTTCATGGCGCGGAGTTCGTCTCCGCCACGAGGCTCGCGTCGCAACCCACGCCGTCGCCGGATACTTTCAAGTTGCGAATGAATTTAATTTAATCAAATGGAAAAAACCCGTGCTCACGCAGCAATCACACCACACATCATTCGTCGTCGCCCGTCGCAAGAATAATTAATTAAAATCGCGGGCACCAGTCATCGATCACGCACTGAGATAATTATTGCGATTCACCTTCTAGTTAGGTTGCTCGATAACCAAACAAATGACGCCTGTCTGGTCCACTCACCGTCGCAAAAATCTGGTCGAATGTACAACTCCTTCTCCTCGCAATTTGGTCCAAACCATAAGCTCTCGTTGCTTTCGTACGGTTTTCTCCTGGTATCGCTGGTAATATGGTATGGTCCTCGTCGCTATTATTTCCAAAGAGTCTATACAGGGTGGGGAAAAAGTATGGAAACCCATAGGTTTCTGTCAAGGCTTGTAAAAAATAAAATAACCAAGGTCAAACCTTATGTAACTTTCAACGAAGAGTTTGGTGGTAAACTTGGATTGGACCTTGAACCTCATTTTCAAGGTCATTTCAAGGTCAGGTTTGTTTTTTTAAATAGGAACCCGCATTTTTTACACTGGAAACGGAAATAACGGAAAATTCTACGTTCGGATATGTATCAAAGTATGAGTTCACTATAACCACTAGAGTACGAACAGAGGTCAAATGAAACTCAGTATGTTAACCATGTGGAAAGTATGGTAACGCCTAACGATCCCGTATGGTTTAAACAAAATGAAAACATCCAAGATCAGAACTTACGTAACTTTCAACGAAGAGTTGGTGGTGACTCTGGATTTGACCTTGAAACTTTTTTCATATTTTACAATTTTAAAACACAATTCAATTACATTAAAACAATTATTATTACCAATTCATTTTCACATTTAAAATGAGCCGTTTAACCGAAAGACGTAACTGGAGAAGTTACTTAAAAAGTACCTCGAAAATGAGAGGCAAAGGGAACTCACTCTAAAAAAGCACCTCAAAGGGAACAGATACCATCTACTTCCACGCCGTTGTTTCTGGGTAGCGCCAAATGAAGGATTCCAGTGTTAATAATGGACGTGTGTTATTGAAAAATCAATTCTGATCTTGATATGACCTTGAACAAAGTTTCAAGGTCAAATCCAGAGTCACCACCAAACTCCTCGTTGAAAATTACATAAGGTCTGACCTTGGATGTTTTCATTTTGTTTAAACCATACGGGGTCGTTAGGCGTTACCATACTTTCCACATGGTTGCCACACTGAGTTTCATTTGACCTCTGTTCGTACTCTAGAGGTAATGGTAACCTCATACTTTGATACATATCCGAACGTAGAATTTTCCGTTATTTCCGTTTCGGGTGTAAAAAATGCGGGTTCCTATTTAAAAAAACAAACCTGACCTTGAAATGACCTTGAAAATGAGATTCAAGGTCAAATCCAAGGTCACCACCTAACTCCTCGTTGAAAGTTACATAAGGTTTGACCTTGTATTTTATTTTATTTTTTACCAAGCCTTGACAGAAACCTATGGGTTTCCATACTTTTTCCCCACCCTGTATAGATAAATGGCTGGTAGGCTGTTCGTATGCTGCTGATCACGTTAACTCCAGACAACAAGTGTCGTCTTTTCTCAAAATTTTACTCGCGCAGTCCGAAATCAGGGCGCGCGGCCGCGAGCCACAGACAAGTATTATACTTCTAATTTGCCATTTACAAAATCACGTACTTCATATCTTTCAATTCAACGGCTATACCTAAAAGCTGTGCATATCACATGAAAGATATCGTAAAATGCAATTATTTACAAAAAGAATCATGAAAATCTATCCACTGAGTACAAAAAAAGCCATTCAAACTTTTTTAGCCCCATTTCATCACTAAGAAAATTCATGGTTTTCTCAGGCACTCTATAGTATGTGCTATTCTTCTCATGCACTCTATATTATATTTTCTTCAGACTTTTTCAATTGCGCATGCGCCACCGAAAGTCAAGAGAGGTCCAAAATGCCGACCATCTTGGGCCCACCTACCAGGCGACTATGCGCGCTGAGAAGGTGGCACGCCCGCAGCGGTGTAGCTCGCGAGAGACAACACTCATATAGCTGCTCCTGCTGTGTTGCGCTGCTACTTCTTCACCTCGCATGGTACCACCATAAACTTAGAGTATAATTTGGACTCTGTTTTCCTTTCGCGTTGCCTTAGTTTTCTTTTTTCAAAGAGTTTAACGACAAATTATCTTTCCCGCTCCTATCACGGGGTGCGGAGATATTGAATAAAAAAAACTATTGATGAACGTTTGAAGCTATGTATGAATGCGAGTGATGGAAATATTACTGTAAGTTTTTTTTTCTTATTAAATTCCATTAATAGATGTTACAAGGCTATTGTATTGTATAATAATATTGTGTTATCTGGTGGCTCAACAATGCTCAAAGATTTTGGAATAAGATTGCAAAGTAATATTGAATAAAAAAACTATTGATGAACGTTTGAAGCTAAGTACACTGAGAGAAGATTCGCCCGCTAGCCGTCCGGGACCTAGTACAGCAACGCCGCCTCGTTTCCGTGCTGCTAGTGAGCCAATTGCCGGAGCTCTGCCGCCCGGCACACGCCGAAAAGCGCCGAACCTGACCTTAGCGTTCCGATCGGCGGAGCGCTGCTGCCCGTTGCCGTAGCGTTGCTGCCCGGCCACCGGAGTGCTACAGTCAGATACGAACGTACAGTTGCTGTACACGTATTTCGTATAGCTGCGTACCGTCGCCGGACGGCTAAAGCGCGGATCTTCTCTCAGTGTATGAATGCGAGTGATGGACATATTACTGTAATTTTTTTTTTCTTATTAAATTGCATTAACCATAAAACAAGTTATAAAAAGACATTTATCTTTTAGCCAAAACCAATTAATGTTCGTGTAATATCACATCATAAACAGCTTTAGGCTGCTTGGTCTGGACGTGTGTTGGTCATACTAAGGCTGATTATCAAGAACATGGTCCAGGAATCTGTGGGTACAATCCTGTGTTCTGCAGCATGATATAAAATTATTTTTTCTAAGCTTAGTTAGGAGCACCTACAGGTCAAAAAACATGCACATTTACTGACTGTTCCAAACAGATATTCATAAGTATTCACTTTTCAGAATGGCTTTTCATTCCAAGGGACGGGAAAGGGGCGGAAGAATGGGACTAATTATGGTAATTTATTCGTAAATAGGAAAAATGAATATTTGCAATAAGATTAATGAATTTATCATCCTGTTAATCTGCCTCGGGCTTGTTTTTCGACATCCGAAGTGCTCGAAAAAAAAATCTACACGACATTAATTTTTGAAACATTGCACACACATTCCTAGTTGCATGAAGAATAAGTTTGAAAAATTACAGCCGATAAGCCGTCTCTAAATTTAAGTAATTTTTAAATTTAAAGGTAATTTTTAGAACTCATTATTAATGCATCATAGAATCTGTGTACATTATTTCATAATCTGAACACTTTTTGATTTTTTAAGAGCTCTTGAAGTTCGGAAATCAAACCAATGGCCGATTTACAGTATGAAAAAATGCATTTCAACTTGCATTATTCAAGTTTGGAGGCTATTCAAACACGGTAATTTTTAAAACTTATTATTAATGTATCAGAGAATCTGTGTACAATGTTTCAAAGACTGTACTCTTCTAGATGTTTTTTTATGAGCATTTGAGGTATCGCAACTCAACCTAGTCGCCGAATCATACTACGAAAAAATTTATTTAAATTGTATTATTTAAATTTAGAGACGGCTTATCGGGTGTAATTTTTCAAACTTATTCTTCATGCATCTAGGAATGTGTGTGCAATGTTTCAAAAATTAATCTCTTGTCGATTTTTTTTTTCGAGCACTTCAGATATCGAAAAACAACCCCGAGGTCAATTAACAGCATGATAAATTCATTAATCTTATTGCAAATATTCATTTTTCCTATTTATGAATAAATCACCATAATTAGCCCCATTCCTCCGCCCCTTTCCCGTCCCTTGGAATGAATCGGATATTCGCACTCTTATACGTTAACGCGCAGATAGTTGAGAAATAGTTTTATATATTTGATTTATTTATTTCTCAGCAATTAATATTTTTCTTAGTATTTACTTATTATTTATTCATTAAATAATAATAAGCAGCTGCATTTTCTTAATCAGAAATCGTTTCAAGAACATACATTTCTGAAGATAATAAGTAGTTTTGCTAAAGAACCAGATTCATGTAGTGAATTTATTTCAATTTAACATTGTTTTAATGTTTATGTCCAAGTCTAGATTTTAATTATTAAAATAGAAAACATCAAATCCTTGTACGAATAGATATTCGCACGCCATTTTGTATTTGCAAATTGTGTATCGATACGCTGAGTCGCCTCAGATACACATACTTATACAGGATACGCGACCAACACAAGCCCGCCTCATGCGTGTCACGTGTGAGAAGACAGACGACGGACTTGCATGACAACACAGTTAACGACTATGTTTTCAGCTAAGCGAATAGAACAGGGAAGGTTAGTCGCGTTCTCTTTCCCGCTGCCCGTTGCTTTTGCCGTAGCGCGGAAGCTCCGCCTACTCTCTCCCCTGTCGCCGGCGCGGTATCTGCGGCGGGAGCTGATTGGCTGATTTTCTAAATTTTCAATTGTCTATAACTCAAAATTTTTTGCGTTAAATCGAAAAACGGAAAAGTTACGTATGTCTTAGAATTTCCCCTCTTCTCGTAGTACCCTTATTTTCGGTCAATTTCCGAACGCCCTGTATAGCGATATAAATCTCAGGTGCACAATGAAATATTTTTATTTTTACAAAAAATTCTATTGCACTGATAAACTTACAAATGTCTAATGCAAACGTAAATAGCCAAGTAACTCTATTTTTTAATTCACAAAAACACAATATAAATTTTAATTTTTCGTTCATTATATCTTCTTCTTAATTAAAGTGCTTCGTGTCTCCGGTGTCCGGTCTCCGCTGTCCGGTGTCCGGTGTCCGGTGTCATCTTAGGGTTCATATCTTTTTTTTTTATACGTAACAATCTAATAATTTTTTGGGCCTAACTTTTTATGGTGCTTTTATTTATTATGGTGTTTACATTTTTATGGTGTTTTCATTTTTTATGGTGTTTTTATTTTTTATTGTGTTTCATTTCTTAAGGTATTTTTATTTTTTATGGTATTTTTATTTTTTATGGTGTTTTTATTTTTTATGGTGTTTGATTTCTTAAGGTATTTTAATTTTTTATGGTGTTTTTTTATGGTGTTTTCATTTTTTATGGTGTTTCATTTCTGAAGGTACTTTTATTTTTTATAGTTTTTTTATTTTTTATGGTGTTTCACTTCTTTAGGTATTTTTATTTTTTATTTTATTTATTTTTTAAAGCTACACTCTAAACCCTAAAGAGTAAAAATTGGCGCAATAAAGTAGAAATTTTGTGATTCTCCCTTTTCAAAAGTAGAAAAAACTAGAATCGCTCTTTTGAAAAGAGTAAAATTGACATTGTATTTATTTGAAGAACCGAGGGCTTCGTGAAGACTACGCTAACCTATTTCGAGGTAAGCCTTTTAGAATCATTGTTATAGCTGATCGATTAGCACTATTAATAATAAGTATTTCTAACTTTTAGCTAGCTTTTATTAAAATAAACTCAACATTTATACTTTAATTATAATTTAATTTATTCTTTTCGAAAGAGTAAATCTGCTTATTTGCTCTTTTTGAAATTCGGGATTAAAATTTCTACTTTTAGAAAGTAGAAATTCTTTAATTTACTCATTTGAAAAG
>UELU01003853.1:0-15937 GCA_900490025.1 Megastigmus dorsalis
AATTAGTTCTATATTTATGTATCAGACTAATTCTTGATCATAGTAAAGTCACATCATACATATACCTAACCAATAAAAAAATATTGCCAATGCACACTTAAATTATAATTATAGTTGTAGAAAAAAATCAACTTTTCGGCGGTTTTGAGCAATAATAGGTAAAATTGGCTGTTCTTTCAAATGCCGGTGTTTATTTTTAGCTACCACCCTTCCTAAGGGTTGAAAATGGGGGTTAAATGAAGAAAAATCGTCAAATGAAAACATGGTTGGACAAGCCTAGTAGAAAATTATTCGCAGGGCCTAAAAACTGTTGTTTCTTATTTGTTTTGTTACAAAATTAGCGAATTGTACCCGTGACGTAATATAATTCAATTTACAACCCTTAGCAAGGCGTGAAATCGAGAAAAAAGATTTATGTTCATTTTTCACCAAAATTCTCGATTTCACGCCTTGCTAAGAGTTGTAAATTGAATTATATTACGTCACGGGTACAATTCGCTAATTTTGTAACAAAACAAATAAGAAACAACAGTTTTTAGGCCCTGCGAATAATTTTCTACTAGGTTTGTCCAACTATGTTTTCATTTGACGATTTTTCTTACTAGAAAAATAAACATCGACATTCGAAAGAACAGCCAATTTTACCTATAGGGTATCGGTATTATTGCTCAAACCGCCGAAACGTTGATTTTTTTCTCGAGTGTCCAACTACTTCCGCTTGGGCGTTAATGGGTTAAGAAGAAAACGAAAACACTTTAGCAACATACAAAAAATTAAAATTTATTTTACGTTAAATTACTACGGCTGATTACTCTTAATGATTTATCAATGTATTTTTAAATAATTTGTAAGAAATAAAATAATAAATTATATTTTAATTAAATGTTATCACAGTTTAATATATTATTTTGGCGTCTAAAAAGTTTGATCACTAATTAAGTTCTACACCTGATCATCAATTAGTTTTCAGTGATCAACAATTAGTTCTATGATAACTTTTCTTTTAAATTTAAAAAATAAATTTATTTTTAACTTTTTAATAATATTTTATATGTATGTCGATTAATAAATGTACCAATGTTAAATTAAAAAAAAAATTGGTTTCATAAAGCTACTGTCAATTTATTTAAAGTCATTTATGTACATAACAGATCTATACTGATCACTATTTAGTTTCTTAACGGTACTATGCTCTTACACAAACAATAAGTTAAATATTCTTAACTATTTTTATGTTTAAAAAAATAATCAGTTTTATCCACCGCGAAAAGCCAAAAACAAATACACTTTACAAGAGAAATAATTGCGTCCTATTATCGCACTTTCAATATAGACCGATTCGAAAATATTACAACATAATTCACTCCCAAAGTAAGGCGAAAAGCAAAGAATAAACTGTTTGCTGCAAAGCGAACAAATCGTCGGGCGTCGCAAGAAATATTGCCGGGCATCCCTTTGATTAAACGGGGGAAAAACCTGATTCATGCGCGGCGTAAAAAACAAGGTCGAAGTCAACTTTTATTTAGATTGGCGGACCCCCCACATATTTTCCTCGTAAAATTACGCAACCACGTGGAGTCATATACGCGTACTCTAACTCTAGTCGCAGGGGGATCGGTAGACAAGGAGCTCAGGCACATTTTAAAATTCATTCTCGGAATCGCGATAACGCGCCTCGCATTCGTTGGCGCATACATTGCACACATCTCGAGCTTGAATTTTTTTCCCCGAGTTTCCCGCGCTACTATCTGTTCTTTTTATTCTTTCTCTCTCTCTCTCTCTCTACATTTCGGAGAAGCTAATTTTCCGTGTTGGCTTTTTTGTCGAGCAGCGCACGCGGGCTTGGCGGTGTGCGCTCAGCCTATTCGTATAATTTGCGAAAATCCGTAATGTGGAAACAAGCGTCGGGTTCCGCATTATACTTTCAGTGGTCCGGAGATACCGTGGAATTATATGCTTTTCACTTCTATCAGGAACAGGTAATTAGGCTAAAAAGATCGCAGCGCATGTTTTTATCACTTATTTTTCCGTGTTACTTTTTTGCGTACATGCTCCAGTAAGGGATCTTGATATGATTTAGAAGGAATAGTATATGTAATAATGCTATATGCTTCGTGAACACGAGTTAGTAATTATTTCTAAATAAATCTTAATATTGACTTTATATCAAATGGTTTAAATATATAAATAAATAATAACTATTTGCATTCTGTCTGATGATTCAATTATCCGAACTTTAAACTTTGTACCGATACTTATATAAGTAGCACTTCTAGAGTTTGTTTGAAAACCGCCAGTCAATGTAGAAGTAATGTTTCATGGTGACATACAAAATGTTAATATATTATCTATCTAGCAAAGATATTATAACGTACCTTATTTACTAGTTTAACGAAATAATGTATTCAGAAGCAAATCACAAACACATTTTCGATGAAGAATCTTTTGAAATTCACTCAATCTTTTCTAATAAACGATATGATGTCTTCGAGACACACGGCATTTGAATCGAGAGAATAATCGGATAGTCTTCATTTAAAAAAGAATCTGTTCGCGTCTTTCCCTGTAACTCAGTTCCTTCTCTCTCTCGCGTGTCTAATATTTCCATCGCATCTAAACTTTCTGGGGGCGCGCGCGGGACCTCAGCTCAGCTGCTTCCTTGCTCGCTCGCTCCTCCGGTCTTTCTCTCCCTTTCCTTCATGCGCTTATACCGGCATGCGGGCTTGCACTTAATCCGGCTAATTGTTTACGTTACGTGAAAGTTGCTACGCGAATTATAAAGTACCCAGGGCACCGCGAAAACCCCCTCGAGTAAAGTGTTTCCCCCCTGTCTTCCCTCTCTCTCTCTCTCTCTGTCTCTCATCTCTTTGTCCCACTTCTTACACCAGTTCTCACGTCGCTCAGCAGCAGCAATAGCAGAAGGAGGCAGTTGACTTTCAACGTCGTCCCTCTTTAATCGCATCTACTCCTCGGGCGAAGAATGCCGGCCTCATTTTCCTAATGAAGTTACGACGCCGACGAGGACGCGGACGACGCGAGGAGCAGCTTATACCTTATACCAGCGACAAGAAGATCCGGCCCGCGCGCCCCAACGACCGACCGATAGTTCATCAGAATGTAATTATTTGAGGCACCGGCCGTAGAGTCTCGTTAATAGAGCCGTGGGGTAGACACCGACCAGGTGGAAAAGTGGCGGATTTAACGGAAAGTAGATGAGAAAAACGAGACCGAGGCAAGAGGAGAGTGAGGGAAGATGATGCTACGCGATGACAGGGATGAACGGGGCTAAACGTCACGACTACTGCCATTATTCGTCACGACTCGACGGCTGTTTGCTCCCAAAAGTCCAAGTAGAGCGACAGTAGCAGCAGCTATATAGACGTATAGTTTAGAAAGAGGGGTTGGATATAGACTGTGTGTCGGTCTGTGTGTGTGTGTGTGTGTGTGTGTGTGTGAGAGAGATAGAGAGAGAGAGAGAGGAGTCTCGGTACCCCAGCACTTTGCGACAAGTTTGATTGCAGGTATATACGTACTCGTTTGTAAGTTGAGATCCGCGTCGTGGTTGACCGAGCCGACGCCGTCCTCGTTACTGATTTTGGACACAGTTTCCTCCGTGGTGTTTGCGTACGGATTCCCTGCGAACGAGATAATTGTTGAATGAGGGAATTTGGCCAAGTTTATGCGAGAAACCGCGCTCGCTTCTACCGGCGTCCGAACGGTGGAGGTGGTCTTTACGTTTTTGCATATTCAAGAGCTACTGGGAGACTGTGAGAGGATGTATGTGTGTGTGTGTGGGTGTGTGCGCAGTGACTGAAGGGGGATATCGTGGATGATGCATGCATAAAGAGGGTTATGGTTTAAAACGGCACTTTTACAGCTTTCTCTCTCGCCCTCTTTGGCGCGATTTCGAATCAAATTTTGTTTGTACAGCAGTGAATTCGTAACGACGAATTTCGTTTGAGTACCTGTGGACACTTCGGTCTTTAAATTATGGAGCCGAGAAGTTAATCTTTGGAATCAAGCTGCTAAGTATGATATATTCTGTCATTTATATAGACTATTAGAGGTTAAGGAATCCATATTTATATATTATTTAAATGAGCAAAGTGAAATATCATAAATATAAACTATTTTGTTTGTGTGAAAAATCGAAAGTATCCTAAAAGTATTCTTCTGAACAACTCAAGCTTTGTCATTACTTAAAATATTAGAATAATAATATTTACAAAGGTAGTATATAGATCATGGTCTATTATTAAAAATAACAAATCTAATAGAAAAATGAGTTTGTCCCATAGTGCCAATAATAAGGAGCGAGTGAGATTTAAAGCCATAATATAACCCTCGGTACATATTCTTACAGCATCAAAATCGCGGACATCCCCTTATCAGTTCCACATTAGGATACTCACATGATTCGAAGGTGAACTCGCTGATCATTATCCAACGCGCAGCGAAATAAAGCCGGAACTTGAGCAACTTGCCCTGTCGGCCATGCAGGGCTATGGAGACGTTGCGGGCGTTCTCCAAATTGGTGTCCGGGATGTACGAGTAGGTGATGGGCTTCTCGTCGTACTCATCGATCTCCGAGCCCTCGACGCCACCGAACCACACTTCCGCTCTCTCGAATACCTGTTGGAAGAAAAATTGCTTTTCCAGTCCTGCCGTTTCTCTCTCAGCTCTTGCTCTCTCTCTCTCTCTCTCTCTCTCTCTCTCTCTCTCTCTCTCTCTCTTTCTATCTATGTCCATCCGCCGCTTTTCTCGATCGTCCTATTAGTTATGGACTTTTTTATTTCATGGATTTTCTGCCAAGCTTTGTGTTTAAATACTGTGAATTCAAGCTCCACGGTGCGTTAAAGGATTAAGTATATTTATAGGTATGATTAGAGTAGTTTATATAGTACATTATCCGGTACTTAATTCTAGAAACATTCAGAACTTTTCAATATTTAACCTGAAAAATATATCTAATGCTACCATATGTAATGATGTGAATATTACGTGGTTTCAGTTTCATTAAATTCCGTTCTCAGAGATTTTTGTCTTCTATCTATATTATTTTCATTCTATTATTGTCATTCTATCTAATTATACCTTTATAATGCAAAAATCTGTAAGGTAGGAATGTTTACGACTCTAGAACGATATATAGACCCTGAAGCAAAATCAGAAACATATGTATATGTACCAAACTATACTAAAGTTTATATTTATACATTGAGACAACCACATATGTATAAATAGGGGTCAATTAGAGGTGTACCAAATACTTCCTGTAAGTGAATAGGGAACGGTCATAACTTTAAACTAACAAGAAAGACACTTAATCTGTATAAAATTATCAAAATTTGACAATACCATCGTATTTAGCACCCCTCAAAACCCCTATATATAACACTTATTTAAAAATTTGAATGATCGGATTTTTTTTACCATCGACTTCACCTATGATACGAACTTGCATATAATTGATGCATGTACAAGACATAAGTATTTAAAATGTATTTAAGTAGTTTTGAATAAGTGACGGAAAGTTTTCACACATAATTTCCATGGATAATTAATATTTGTTCTAATATGAATGTACAAATGGACATAAATTTTAATTAATACAAGCTTGATCAATTTAATGATCAATAATGTGATTCTGTCAAAATCCATTGTTTAAAGAGTTGATGTTTTAATATTATCATACGACAAGTGGTTTTTGAAGTCTGAAAGGTTTTGATTAATACCCGTTTACAGTTCAATGGTGAATTGATTATTTTATACCGGCACGTAGATGACGGTTTGAGTAGAAATTTCTATGAGTGGAATATGGCATGCACATGTAAAATTTATATTAATCTGCGTCGCTTCGTCGGCTGGAAATTCAACGCGAGTGAGAATGACGCATTTCATACAATCATTGTTTGGATTGGGTCATGTTTTATCGATTCTATAATTCGGGGATTATCGATTATTATAAAATAAAAATGTGGGTTAATAATATCATACAGTTATTTGTAATGAATGCAGTATTGTAATAATGCACCGAACAATGCTTTGATTTTTACGAGTAGTTCATCTAAATTACAGCGAACGACGCATATCTTCTAAAAGTTTGGTACGATGAAACTAATTTGTGTGCATTTCATCGCTCGATTATGAGGAACTTGCGGTAGACGAATCAAGTGGATCATTATTACCTGAACATCCCTCTTAAAATAGTTGTTTGTATATATGTGCACAGCGTCGAATGTTCTCAGACTGTCGAAGTGGAAGGTTAGCTCGACGTGTTTGTCGGTAAAGCTGTCGCGCATCCACGCTACCCAGCCAGTACCTGTGGGTAAAACCAAAAATAGCATTGATTAAAAACTGTGTTTCGATAAAAAATGTGATTCTGATGACCTATTCACTGTATCAAGAGAATTATTTATATTTGAATGATGCATGCAATCATACTGATGTTTGTTTCAGTATGTCTGAAAAGTTTTCGATAAAATGTCGCTGGGTTAAATTGCGAAATACTTTTTCAAATTCATTTTATTTTTAAAACAAGCCCTGGATGTGTGCACGAGATTGGACAAAATCATCAACGATAAAAATGAATAATAATATTTATGAGTTAGTCAACAAATATACATTTTAAGTTATTTTGACTTCTTGAAATTCTTGTTGGATTAAAAATGTACATAAAAAAGTGGACCTTATATTAAGGTTCACCCCTGATATAGTGTCTGATTTGAATCGATGATGTTTTCATACCCCAACGTGTTTGGACTTGTTTATATACCACTGTAGATTGCTTTTCGGGTTACTTAAAATTTTGTTGGCAGTTATTAATGGCTGCAGCGGTCAATAGCCTAAGAGAGAATACATCCACATTCAAATGTCACAAGCCATGAAAAATTACAATTTCCTGTTAAATATCATTCAACGCATAAATTACTCAACAAATATAGTGGACATAGTTTAACACTGAGGTAAAGAAATTGATTAGCGTTAATATATTTACTATTTATATAACTACGATATCGCAATAATTAAGAATAATTAATATCGGATGTTTGAAAAAATAAAGTAGTTGATTGAATCCACCGAGGAATTGAATGGGTGCTTTAAAATAAAAAAAATGAAAACATTTTACATACATGTAAATAAAAATAAAAGATGATATATTACTGTGGCCAACTTTTCGCATCAATCTACAAATGAAACCTACACCATTATTTAGAATGTATAACATTCTTTGATTAAAAAAGGATGCTTTTTCGCTTAAAATTATTGTCTGGTCAGACTCGTCTGTTTCTGTTTGCATGTATTCAGCTGATAAATGTTTTAGTTACTATTTCGTTCTGTTTTTTTTTCTGTTTTCGGAGTAGTTTTCATTATTTTATATTAAATGTTTTTAAATTAAACTACATTCGTGTAGTAAATTGGTATATATGTTTTTCTACAAATTGTATACTAGCTAAAATAATGGTAAAAATCTAAAATAAAAACTCTTGTTCGATCCACTATTACATACTTTATGTGAAAAGGGCTTTATTCCGACATATATTTTATTTCTATCAGGTATAATAAAGCCGTCCTCTTGGGGTCGAAAACAATCTCAAGGGTCAATACCGCACGCCATGCTTTTTACTTCATTTACCCGAGTTATTTGAAAAAATTATCTTGACCTACTTTAGAGAGTTCATTGCGATGGAATTTTTTTTATAAACTTTCAAAATGTATCTACTAGCTCCCTTAGAATGAAATATCAAACGTTTTTCTATGGACCATTATTATTACGCGTACCCCGTAGTCATAAAAAGAATCAAGTACACTGAGAGAAGATCCGCGCTTTTGCCGTCCGGCGACGGTACGCAGCTATACGAAATACGTGTACAGCAACTGTACGTTCGCATCTGACTGTAGCACTCCGGCGGCCGGGCAGCAACGCTACGGCAACGGGCAGCAGTGCTCCGGCGATCGGAACGCTAAGGTCAGGTTCGGCGCTTTCCGGCGTGGGCCGGGCGGCAGAGCTCCGGCAATTGGCTCACTAGCAGCACGGAAACGAGGCGTCGTTGCTGTACTAGGTCCCGGACGGCTAGCGGGCGAATCTTCTCTCAGTGTAACAATAGCTTAATAAAGAGTCACGGGTGAAAAAACGTAACGTCAAAAGACGCGGACAACTTTAAAACAACCCAACCGCGTTTGTTGACATACCGACTAAAAACACCGGAAAAGTGAGGCATATCGCTCCTATGCAGAAAGAAAAAAAAAACACACGTGTGCTCGAGTATAATAAGAGGTAGACAACGAAGGAGTGACAAAAGGCTCACCTCTGCCGTAAGCGATGTCCTGTCTGTAATTGTCGTCGCCGGTCTCGCCATCGATCAGCCGACCAAGGCCACCCTTCAGTAATCCGTATTCCCGACTGCCGTCGTAAGACGTGTCGCTTAGCTCTGTGACCGGTGACTCTGGAATCGTGTAACTCATCACCCCACCTGGAAATAAGTGAATGCGACTTTTAGCTCTGTAGGTATCTGGATGTACTGGAAGAAAAGTGTGGGGTATGGTTGAGTGGTTGTTGGTACCTTTTTAGGACAATAGAAATTGATGAATATTGTGTGGAGAATTTGATTAATATTTTATCGTGACTTATGGTATCGTTTGGTTGTGGAGCTCTTGTTTTGTTTTTAGCCCGTAAACTATTGATATTAGGGCTTTAATTGTTACATTGGTATTATTATTAATGTTATTGACATATTGTAAAAGTAATTTCATTGCGGTAGACCCGAAAGCTCATATTATGTAATCAGACCCTTGTTTCTTTTGCTTTATGTTGCTACCATTCAAGTTATGCTTCAAGTAATATGCGACTGCGCATTTTACAGTTTGAACAGGTGTACGTTCAATCATGTTGCGTACGATCGAGATGAAATGTAATATTATTGAATTAAAGCTTTTCAGGGCATGTATAATTTATTGATTATATTTCCATAACAATATCCAAGAAGCTTGTTATCGCATAACACATTTATTAATGAATACGTTACATTATAATAATAGATTCAACGGGCACAAATTCTAATTGGCTGTAATCAAATGTTGATGGTTCTAGTTATAAGCGTAACATTTTCTATTGAATATTCATTTCTATTTAAACATCGACAAAGCGATTCGTTTGCAATTTACAAAAAAATATGTACTAATAGAGGAAGTCAAAAGAGTGACAGTAATTTTTACGATCTTCTATATTTATTGATATACGACGACATAGAAAGCTAATCTCGCAATCGATGTTTACTGAAAACCAACCCAAATTGTCCCTAAATCGTATCTCTCAGTCCAGTCACAAATTCTCAACTAATCGTTCGGTTTTTATCCTCGCGCGGCTGCCGGATCACCGGGAAACACATTTCCTCCGGTTCCGAGGAAAATCGGCGGCATCACTAATAACGACTAAATCGTGCCGGTAAACACTTTTCAAGCTTTCCGTTCCACTGGTGCTCTTGATCTCCACTCCTCCCTGCCCCCCCCCCCCCACGTTTCATTTCCCCTGCTCCCTCCCTTCTACAGGAGCAGCTTATATATACAAGCTCCGGCGTTCGAGCCGCTCTCGCGTTTCCGGAAAGTACGTTTAAGCGTCCTGGCTTATCTTGTCAGCCGCGCACCCGAGGAGGCAGCGAGATGAAGATTAAGAAAAAGAAAAGAGTGGCGAGACGTGGAAGAAGCGAGAGAGAGAGAGAGAGAGAGAGAGAAAGTTATATATCGAAGAAGGTAAAAAAGGTAAGGAGGATGGAGAAGGACGAAGACATTATTACAACGGTCGTCGTCGTCGTCGTCGTCGTAGTGGTCGTTTTATTAGAACGACGACGACGAGCGAGGAGGACGACGTTCGCTTAACCTTTCGAGCGAAAAGAATCAAAAAGAATAACAAACCACTCTTCTGAGGGGCGGATGGGGGAATAGGGAGGGGTATGATGTTGCTTCCTTATTCAAGTCGAAGTACGTGACTCTCTCGGGAGATTGGGACGAGGGGGCGGGAGACGGTAGGGGAAATACAACGAGCGAGAGACAACGTTTCCACGGTTATTAAAAAACGAGTTCAATTGCGAGGCGACTATATTGATTTTACCTTCTTGCCGTAGCGCGCTTTTTCCTTATCCTTCGCTATGTTTTCGTTTCCTTCATTCCACGACTTTTTTATACTGGTGCGCTTTTCCGCGTATACCGCGGTATATATAAGTATATAGAAGGAACTGTAATAACTGTGACAGCGTCAAATGAGAGTCTGTGATCACGTGCAACTTTTTGGCCTACGCATTATTTAGGATTTTGTTTTTTCTTTTTCTTCAATTAGCCATTGTTACAGCGGTTTTTGATTATTTAGTTTCATTTGACGCAACATAAAAGGAAGCCCGTCGTGTTGCACTTTTTGGGGAATTAGATTCAACCTCTCGTTTGTACACGCAGTGATAAATCAAATATACACGGACTGGCTACAATTTTAGGCACACAGTGCGGTGTGTGTAATTCGTTCATTATTGATGAATTGTTATCTTATAGCTAATTTTAAGTATACACGATCTAGATGTTTTAGGCTGGACTTTTGTCGGTCAACATTTTCTATTTTTGTATTCGCAAGCTCGTCTTCTGCATATCGAGATTCGATTAAAAAATTTAAACCCGGATAAATATCTACTAATTGCTAAAGTGGCTGACACAGTAAGACAGATTTTTGCATCGCAATTCAACGATTATTCGAAGATTTATGAAACTCTTGGGAAAAAAGCAATTGGTGCGCAGTTTGTGGAAATTCGATCTCGGTAATCGCTCATCGAGTCAGTGAAACCAAGAACTTGTCCGCGGTGGCGAGACAAAAGTCCCCGCGGAATTAATGTTTTCTTTAATAATTTCCACGGAATTTCAAATTGAAGCGAAATGTAAATGTCGGCCGCCGAAATATTCGGTACAGCCTGGAATCTCAGTTACACGGTCAAATTGTTCATGCGTCTTTTTGCCAAAGGTATAGATATTTCGCGTCGTTCAAAATGTAAAAATCAGTGGAACGAATACGAGTGACAAGGTTTAATGGCAGTTGTACTCAGGACAGGGAGCAAATTAATTCCTCCCCCGCCCCTCCCGACTTGTCAAGAGTATATTGTTCCGCGGGAGCAAAATGAAAGTGAAGGACCGCGTCTAAAATGATCTTTAGCGCTGGCGGGACTCGCGCTTCGTCCTCGAGCTATTGTTCCTCTCTGCAAGTGATAAAACGTGGTATATTTATTAGATGGTGAAATTGAAAGAGAGTTAATCTTCGTGGTTGGTTATTATAAGCAGCTTTTTTAAATCTACAAGTCTATCGTATGTGGTAAATAAAAAATGCTTATATCAGATCCCCGAATAACTGAAAATGGATATTTAGCGTTAACTGAATACAGTGCGACGTATACATATATACTATGAATTTTTTACATGTGACAATTCTCTGAGGACTTTTTCCATTTTCTTTTTAGCCAAATGGTTTTTTCGTTTTAAAATAATATCCAAAACCAGTTATGATTATTTAAAGAATGTTATTTTTTTTTTAAATTAATGTCTAATAAGATTAAAAATTATTCTACATGACATTCATAATGCTTATAATAAAGCGTTTTTCACAAAACCCTTAAGATAATTAATTCTTCTTTTGCAGACTGTGGTTTAGTTAAATTAAGTTAAACTTCGAATAACAAGGTGCAGCTTCAATTGATGTAAAAAGTTTCCGCATATTTGCTCTCGTATATGTAATTTTGCATTTATAGAATCACACTGTAAATATGAAATAGAAATTTGTACCAGTAAATAAGCAGAAGTTGAGTTTTTACGGACGAGAAATTTGCTTATTATTGTGTGTTTTTATGTAGAAAATCTTCATAATTTAATAGAGTAACAGAAAAAATTTAAAAGTTCACGTCGCAATGTATAACGTAGAGCGTACAAGAAAAGAATGGACTAAGAAAATAAAGGTGCGTTATACTTGAATAAATTGATGCATTATGAATATTGATTTACAGATTCATTTCTTGCTCAATTCTACAATACTTTTTTATGTCTTCTATACTTTCTCAAGCTTATAATTTTATTGAACATTGAAAAAATTAATAGCATTTTTAAAATATAAAATATTTTTAATTTATATTCTAACCACATTTGTAATTTAATATTTCTTTTTTAGATTTTTTTTTATAAATGCTTTTAGAATATAATCCAACGTGAGGTAGATGAAACGAGATATTTCGCGTATTGTAGAATTCAGGAGAGTGAAATTGGAGGATTCGAAAATTCAGTCCAGAAAATGTCATATACTAAGTGATCCACTAATAAAAAAGTGGAATGCTCAATAAAGTTAAAATATAAGAGAATAATTTCAATATATCAAATATTCATTTCTGGTTATGAAGAAAATTATATTTTTAGTCTCATTAAAACCAGGCAAAAATCAATGTTTAGATTATGAAAAAGAAATTTACTTCGTTTAATATAAATGGAATATTACTGAATATATTTACATTTCAAAAGTAATATATTTATTTTCCATTTAAATAGAGTGGTTCTCGTGATTGACATGATCCAAAAAATTATACATAGATAATGTTTAAAAATAAAATATCGTCGAGCAGACATAATTTTAATACTTTATACTGCATAGCTTTAGACAGTCATGAGATGTAAATATATCATATTAAAATATAGAAATTAAACTTATTTTTAGAGAATTACTTAACCCATTTAGGACGGGACAGACACTTTTTTCATACTATTTTCAGCAGCTTTATTTATTTTGATATCAGTCCTATAAAAAATTGAGATTAGTCATTTCTGATGTAAAATTGTCTGAACTTTCGATTCTGTGGTCAGAATTTTATGAAAATGCATAGTAAAAAAGTTAAACTATTTATTTAACAAAACACAAACTTAAGAGTGAAATTTTTTTTCATTTAGTATTCTTGCATTGAAAGTGTCAGTAGATTTCGGTGGTTAGAGTAGTTTTTGCAACCATCGAGCCTAACCTTTAAAGTTTAATCGATATTTTTCGATTTCATTCATTAGAAGCCGAGATATATAAATTTAAGTGTTTAAAGCAATATAAAATTCAGTAATTCCCAATTATGTAGTATTCGTGAATTTTTGCTACGACTCTTATTAATTGATTTAGAAAGCTTGCATATTAAGATTTAATTTCATATTTTAGTTGACTCGGTGCGATTTTTTGAAACCACGATATTGAAATTTGAAGATTTGATAATTTTAAACTACGAACCTGTAAGTTCTCATGTTGGTGCAAAACATGGAAATATCGAAACATGAGTTGCGATATCTTGACTTAAAAAAATCGTACATAGCCCACTAAAAAATTAAATTAAAGCTTAAAAGATAAGCTTTATAGAGAAATTAGTTAGATTAATGGCAAATTTTTTTGTTAAATCGTATACTGTAAAATACGAAATAGTACATGTTTTAGGTATTTGACATTATTTCCAACATTTGAAGTACAATATCTTGGCATCTAATGAATGAAACCGAAAAATTTCGACGAGGCTTTAAAGGTTAGGCTCGATGGTTGCAAAAGTTACTCTAACCACCGAAATCCACTGACAATTTCGATGCAAGAATACTAAATGAAAAAAAATTTCACTCGTAACTTGGGGTTAAATGCATAAACTAACCATCATTACGAACGTTTTACCATTAATAAGTAAAACATTTTTAAAAGTAAATTTATACTTTTAAATGTCCTAAGTGTACGTTCACATAAATCGAATTAAAAAATATATTTATTCTTGGATAATCTTATTGAAATGATATACATATAAACTTATTTTACTTTCTTTTTATTTTATATTATTATAAATTAATACTTCAAAGTTTATGATCTGCCACACCATTACAGGATAATGAATGTCATAAATCACATGCTTATCGAATAAAATGAAATTAATATTGCGTTATAAATCACCAGCACACAATGATAAAAGTTTTTTCGAAATTTGTCGAAAAGCTTCTATACTCTTATACAAAATTCTATAATAATCATTCCCACAAAAAGAGCGTAAATACAGGTGTTCATTCGCTATTCCCTGGCAGTGGCTCGTGACTCGAAATTAAGAGCGAGTTTTCCCACATCCACGGACGCCCTTTGAAAATAAATGATGAAACACGCGCGGGCTGCGGCGGCACACGTGTCAAACATCGCGGACCACAGAGCGCAGTTAGAGCCGATTCGCAGAAATAGCGGACACACGTCGCATCTGGACCGGCTCCAAGGGCTCAGCTCTCACTCTCTCTCTCTCTCTCTCTCGCGCGGCTTCAAAATTAATAATAAATCGCCGAGAGAACGGGGAGCTGCAGTGCCGCGACCGCCCATATACCTTATCCCCAGCCTAGAGTAGTCGTGTTTGGAATTCGCCTAGCCGTGCGCTCCACTCGATATTTTACCAGCGCGTGCAAGTGAGAGGAGAGGAGGGGAGCGGGTGGCCTCCGCGGCCTAATGCGTCACGCGATGCGGTCGCGGGGCGTTTTGGTCGATGTACTTTGAGCTCCCCCGGCGGTGGGTGCAAGCTATCGCAGCTCTGCTACACACAAGCCGGAGAGAGTCGACGCGAGCTCCAGTCGTATGAATTAATCCGTGATCTACTTGCCCGTGACGAGTGTCGGGAGAGAGAGGACCTGCAACTCTGCTCACGCTACTGCTGCTGCTGATGCTGTTTGGGGAGTATTTCGATGTGCCAATATGCACGCTATTCTTTATGCGAATGATGCAAACTGGATGGAGGATTTATCGTATGCGGATATTTCTTATTAGGTGGTTTAGTAAGTTTATCTTATTTTATGGAAGTTGGAAAAGATGGCGAAGTTGAAAAAAGTGGCTGGTATTAGTTGGTCAAAGGTTAAACTTAAAATTCTAAAATTTTATGCTTAAGTTGTAATGTCTAGGAAGTCCTTATACCAAAGTAATTATTATATTTTTGGAACATGGACTTTAAATATAATCTTATTTAAATGAAGTTCAAATTTATTATTATTACACTGAAAGAAAAGAACGGCAATAAGTATTTACCAGGAATAAGGAATACTTTGCGGACAGTGAAGAAATTATGTCTTCGACGTCTAGGACTCAATGCCGTATTTATAAATGTTTTCTTCATGGCATTTGATTTACCCTGCCTCCTTTATCCCATATGTAAAGTTTACCGTTCTTTTAATAAATTATGCTTAAATTATGGACTAAGATGAAATATTAACAGCTTTTCTCAGCCGGAAGAAAAAATCCTGTTCAACTTTTCATTAATCTCTTTAATCTCTTTAAAGCGGAAACTCAAAATTTTATCTCTAAAACTGTTTGACGTTACATTGCAGAAAAGCTCGAAAGTCAAAGAAAACTTTTCTCTCGATTCGTAGAAGAAGATTTAGTTCGGAGCGGAAACAGATTAAATAAAGACCGTAGATAGAAATGTAAAGAAAAGATAGTAAATTAAGTCTAAGGGTGATAAATTTATGACTTCAGTAAATCAATAAGATTAATTAGAAAACATATAGAAAATTTGTTTCCTTTATTTGATATTTAATATTATCAATTGTTTTTCATTCTTACTTCATGTCAGTGACTATAAATGTAAAAAGACTGGAACAATTGATTTGTCTCTTTAAGCTATTGATTCAAATTATACGTATAAACATTTTATCATAGACTCAAAATGACAGAAACTTTTAATAATGCTTAGATCAAAAGCTATAATGTCATAAATGAAGATTAGCGTTATGAGACAAAGAAACAAAAGGATGAGCTCGAGATAAGGCGAAAGCAAAGCTAAAACAAGACTTCGCTCGTGCCGCCAGGCCAGACCAACGAGATAATGTATATATATATATATATATATATACATTATTATGTATATATATATGTATACATATGTATATATAT
>UELU01004041.1:0-21444 GCA_900490025.1 Megastigmus dorsalis
AGATATATGTGGATTGATTACTGATGTACCCAAACACTAACACATACACATACGCACACAGATACATACTTCACAAATATAATGTATATAAGATTTATCTAATTGTTATAATCGGTAAAAAAGTCATAAAAAACCATATGTAAAATATTATTTTTTATATCATGTATATTTTTCCCTCACAGATATTATTTTTAAGTATTCTTTCACGAAGATAAAACAAAATTACAAATTTAACAAAAATGTATAAAATCGAATGTGATGGAACTTTGACTTCCATCCTATAAAAGCCGAACAGCTAACACTGCTCGATCTCAGTCCATCCAGAGCTCTCCAAGAGAGACTAGTAATAAGGAAGTCAAAGTTCCAAGTGAATAAAGTGTAAGCAACAAAAGATTATAATAAATCAAAATAGTACTCTTTATCTATTATCTCCAATTATTACATATAGTAACATTCAAGAATAATAAACTCTATTAACATATTAATAATAGAATCAAGGTCTATTATTAATAAACAACTAACAAAAAGAGATCTTTAGTGATTGTCCGAAAAGCCAAGGAGTGCCTATTGGACACTATCATTAATATTTCTCAAACTAAGTAAATACGATATAATTGTTTCACCTGAAATACCAAGGCGTGCATTTCAGGGGATATCTAATTATTCGTAAACTATATGATTGTTACTGATGGTACTAAACCTTAAGTAACATTATCATATACAACAAAATCTCAATTGTTATATCTGAAGAGCAATACGTCTCCTCAGATAAAATACAATGAGGAAAGATTAATAACTTTTGCAGGCATTATGACCTTATAAAGTTTTATTACATCTTAAAAAACACTTTCCTTGAAAGATCCTACTACCCAATTCCTACTACAAGATATATACACCAGCGCATATCGAGTCCAGTACATGAATCCTCATTTCAATATAAACACTCTCCAGTTTTATCAAGTAAAATCTCATTAATATAAGAAGAGATAAAACTGGACCGTTACAAACTATATTAGTGTTTTTATATAAGTTTCAATATCTTTTTCAATTAACTAAATTTCTTTAATAATACATAAAAGCTGTAACAGGGTATTTTGGGGCACAACCAAACGAGGGTTACTCACTCCGGGACGTACCGAGCACGTTCCACAACAACTCAAACCACGAGTTGCCGCGGCCTGTTACAACGTGGGAGCTCCACGCTCCCACTTCTCCCGTTCTCGGTGTGTCTTGTGCGTGTGTATATCCACACACGCACTGTCTGCGCTCTTTGCCGGGCTCGGCCGCTCAGCTTATGACTTGCAGATGATTGCTGCAAGTCCCGCGTAGAGTGGCGGTAATCGGGGCTCAGACACGGAAAATTTGTCATAAGTAATGTACTGGACGAATAAACTGTAATAACAACGTTTATTCGTCTGCGAAAAATAAATCAAAAATACAAAGATACGCGAGATGTTAGTGTGTGCGCGCCGGCCGTTGCCATCGAACTTGCACACTTCAATTTAAATGTTTCTATCTGAAATTCCAACAGAACGCCGAACGTATCAGACGTTCGAATATTCTATCTGCCGAATATAAGATTCCGGTGAATATTATATTCGGTTCGACGCGTGTTTACTTGCGCGAGCTACAAGAAAGGTTTAGCGCTATACCGGTGCACAGTGACTACTCTCGCAATCGTGATGTCGATACCGAAGACGTTAAAAGATGGATAGTGTTCAGTGACACAGCGCTAGAAAGCGCAAGCGTCTTGGCACGTCTACGTTTGTCCGTATCTGGCAAGCAAAAACTTCAAGCAGCGATAGCATTGATAAAGACGGTTTTTTGCTTTTTTCGACAGCGTCAGGTGGTAAGCGCGGGACTTTCCACAGTTGCTGCTACTGATAGTTCATCTGTGAATTGGTGTGATATAGAGAGTGCTTTTGCAAACCGCATAAAAACGGGTGTAATAACAAATCACAAGCATTTAGACTTGACAAAATTTTTGTCAAATGGACGACATGAGTTCATTGCACAAATTAAAAAGACTCTCGAGCAACATCTCGCGTTATAAGTGAATACAACTTTGATACCCGAATATGTGATAGATAAAGAAAGTGAAGAGAGTGCGGACATTAAACATTTCAATACCAAGGCTGCTGTTATCTACTCGACTTCAGACTTGAACGAATGGTTTGTAATGAATGTTGCGCAACCTATCGACGCTCAGATGGAGGAATTTCTGGAGCAGCAGACAGGTTGGTTCTTACGTGCCATCATTAACTTAATCATCAATATCAATAAAAACAATCCCTTGATAGGAAGTTCTTATATCGATTTACCGGAGTACATTAAAAAGAAAAAAGCATGTATTAACGTGATTAACAAAGATGATCAATGTTATAAATGGGCCATCCTCTCAGGGTTACATCCTATAGCAAAATTTCTGTAGAATTTCCTCTTACGAGCAATACAAAGATCAGCATAACTTCAAAGGGATAGTTTCCAGTCGATTCGAGACATGTTGGAAAATTTGAACGACAAAATGATATATATCCGTCAACGTCAACTTTTTAAAAAAGAAGGGTAATATTTTTTTCGTTTTACAACGACATTTGACTGTCGAAAAGAAGACAAAGCATGTCAATCTCTTACTTGTGGAAAATGACTATGCTAACGTGGATGAAGAAGAAGAACAATAACCTTTTAATAATTTTGATGTGCGAAAATATCATTATGTATGGATAAAGAACTTGTCTCGACTATTGAAAAAGCTAATGCCTGGGCAGACTCCTGTCACATAGTTTTTAATGAATCTCCATGCCATAGCCTTAAAGTTGCAGGAGATTTATAAGAACCCGCATCCAATGAGATCTCTAACTTTTCAAGAAATTATTGACTTTGGTAGAGCGCTCATATGTCACATTTGCCGAAAACGTTTCACTGAGGAGAGTAAAAAGATCAAGGATCATTGCCATTTCAGAGGAGAGTAAGTACTAAAATTATATTCACATTTATCACATAAAATAAAAACCATTCTTTACTATTACAGATATCGAGGTCCCGCGCATAACTCGTGTAATATTAACTATCAGGATTCGAGAATAGTGCCTGTGGTATTTCGCAATCTAAGCGGTTACGATGCGCATCTCTTTATTAAATAGATCTCAACTTATTTTCCTGGACGCGTGTCTCTACCCCCGCAAACCAAGGAGAAATATATATCATTTACCAAATACGTTGACGGAACTGATATAAATCTTCGGTTTATCGACTCATTCAAATTCATGGCCGCATCGTTGGATAAACTGTCATCTTATTCAGAGAAACTCGACATCCTACAGCGAGTATTTGAGCGCGATGACAGATTCGACTCTAAGAAAATCTCACTTTTAAAAAGGAAAGAAGTCTTCCCATACGATTACATTACATCGCTTGAAAAGCTGAAGGAAATCAAACTACCATCGAAAGAGAACTTTTATAGTAGTTTGTATGATGCAAAAATTACTATTTAAGACTATGAGCATGCCGAAAACGTTTGGAACTGTTTTAGAATTCAAAATCTTGGTGAATACTCAAATTTATACCTCAAAACAGACGTTCTACTGTCAACCGAAGTTTTTGAAAACTTTTGAAGTAACTGTCTCGAGGCTTATGGATTGGATCCCGCTCATTATTACACAACACCGGGGTTGACGTGGGAAAATATACTGAGGTAATGTATGCTTATATGTAATACACTTATGTATACATAATATAAATGTATATTTTACAGATTGAACTGCAACTGTTAACCGATATTGACATGCTCATGTTTATAGAGAGCGGCATACGCGGAGGCATTAGCCAGTGTTGCAATCTCTACTCAAAAGCAAATAATCCATACATGCAAGAAGAGTATAACCCTAATGATGAAATCAAGTATCTCATGTATTGCGATGAAAATAAATTATATGGCTGGGCTATGACTCAACATTTACCCTACGTCGACTTCCAATGGGTTGAAATTACGCAGGATTGGACCTTTTTCAATGTTGATTATTTATTTACCTGATGATTATTCTACTGGTTATATTCTAGAACTAGATTTAGAATATCCTGACATGCTTCACGATGCACACAAATATTTGCAATTTTTCACTGAGCACATGGCGCCACCAAAATCGAAACAAATAAAGCTGATGACAACTCTTGATGAGAAAAAACGTTACGTACTGCACTGTCGAGCGCTCAAGCAGGCTCTGCAAAATGGATTACAACTTAAAAATATTCATACAGCTCTAAAGTTTAAGCAAAGTGCATGGCTAAAACCATACATCGACTTGAACAGTGAGAAAATACAACGCGCTAAAAACGAATTCAAGAAGATGTTGTTCAAGTTATTTAATAATGCAGTATATGGAAAAACAATGGAGAACGATAGAAAAAGAGTAGATGTAAAGCTCGTAAATAAATAAACAGGACGCTACGGAGTAGAAGAGCTTATCGCCAAACCAAATTTTCATAGTTGCGCAATTTTTGGTGAAAATCTTGTGGCGATACAGTTGTTGCGATCAGAGATATATATCAAGAAGCCGATATATATTGGATTATCTATTCTCGTTATATTCAAGACTCTTGTCTACCGATTTCACTATGACTATATAAATTCATTCGTATGACTTAGATTTCCTGCTGATCTCTCAGCTATGAGCAATTGTAGTCGTCTACAAATTCGTTCGAATCATCCCAGTACACGTAATCCATGGTACTAACAGTTCTTTTAGCTATCTTATATCGAAGTAGAGATCCACCTTGTTTCATAAATTCTCCAGTAGTTGGCTTCCTCGTAATCTTAAACATTGGACCAATAAGCTTATTGAATTTATTGCTATTGTGAGCTCGAACAATTTCAGCCTTGTTGAATCTTTTCTTGTGAGCACTCGATGCATCTGGAATTTTACGATAGTTTCCGAGATCGATGGAAGTGGAATTTGGATGTTTTGTGATGAGTAGCACCATCAATCCAGTAGTTTCAGGGTATTTTACATCACTTACCACAACTTTGTCACCTTCAAAATAGATTTTTTTTTTGTTCCGATGCGGAGGGGAAACTTTAACGTGCGATAGGGAGACACGTGTCTCGCCCTGTGTGGGATTCTCCCCTTTATCGCTGGAGCTACCCACTAAAACCCCTCCGCCTTGACCACGTGGCAGTAGTATTCCCGCCCCGGCACCGCCGTGAGGCATTACTTTGGGGGGGGTGCCACGTCTTCTCACGCTCATTGCGTGTCTCCTACTTAGGGACAGCCTCATTGCCGCTGTCCCTCCCTTTTTTTTTTATTTTTTATTTTAGGGACGGCTGCGGTATTGCGCGCCGTCCATGTCAGCCTTCTTTCGGCGAAGGACCGTCTCAACGAAGACGGCAACCTTCGCTCATTTTTCATGACCTTGTAGCTTCAAGCCGATGATATTGTCCGGTGTGACGCATCCAAGGTCCTCTTCAAGTGTTCCTCGTTCGACGCTCCACCTTCTGCAATCGAAGAAGGTGTATTGTGCGTCGTCCGAGGGAGAGTTACAGTAGCCACAGCTAGACTCCGCTACCTTTCCCATCTTGTGGAGGTAGGAGCAAAACAAGCCGTGGCCCGTCAGAAATTGGGTGAGGTAATAGTTCATCTCACCTGCGTCCTGGCTTATTAGCCTTGCCGTCCATCGACCCCTCGTTTCAGCTGCCCATCTTTGCTGCCAGGCCAGCATCGTGTTTGCTCTAATAGTTTTTTGGGCGGCCACATTTCCCAAAATGGGTTTTTACTGGCTCACTAACTGCCGCTCCCTAGCCAGCAAGTCGATAGGGATCACCCCTGCGACTACTAGTACTGCAGGCTCTGAAACCGTGCGATAAGAACACGCGATGCGCAGAGCCCCCCTTCGTTGTACTGCTGCCATGCGCTTGCGGTACATCTCATACCGTAGTGCGTCGGCCCAGATCTCGGCTCCATACAGCATAATTGACTCGGCTGTGCGCATGAGGAGGCGTCTTTTGCATGGCCACGGTCCGTTGGTATTTGCCATGATCCTGCTCAACGCCGTCGTCACCGCTGCTGCCCTGTCTGCCGCTCTTCGGATGTGTTCTCCGAATGTGAGCTTATTGTCAAGCGTCACCCCCAGGTACTTTGCGGCTGCCTTCGTCTGGACCGTTACGTGCCCCACTTTCATAGGGCGCAAGGTGTTGATCCGCCTCTTGGTGAGAAGCACGATCTCGGTCTTGTTTGCGGCCAGTTCAAGCCCGCGGTCCTCTAGCCATGAGCTGACTCTACGCATTATTTGGTTAAGCCGCATCTGAGCAGCGTCAACATCTCTTGCGATAATGACCGCCGCTAAGTCGTCCGCGTATCCAACCAGAAAAGTGCCCTCAGGTATCTCGATGCGTAGGATACCGTCGTATTGGACGTTCCAGACATCGGCTCCCAGTACAGATCCCTGAGCTGCCCCAGATGTTATTTCTACCTTCTTCGGGCCATCCTCTGTTTCGTAGACTAGTGAACGATCGCTCAGGTAGTCCTCCATCATGCGAAGGATATATGCAGGTACCCGAAAATCCCGCTCAAGCGCTCGCACCGCCTTGTCCCACCTGACTATATTGAAGGCGTTTTTTACGTCTAGAGTGGCCAGCAGACACACGGGACGGGAGAAGTGGTTTCCCTGCTCCGTGGACTTTGCGGCATTCACTACCTCCCGTACTGCATCGATGGTTGATAGGCCTCGCCTAAAACCGTATTGCCGGGGGGCTAGATCTCCCGCAGCTTTCACGGCTCCTTGTAGGCGAGGCTTAAGCAGCTTCTCCAGGAGTTTTACTGCTGTGTCCAACATACATAGCGGTCTGTATGCTGCTGGTGCGTCTGCTGGCCCCTTATCTTTACTGATCAGTACCAATCTCGCTGTCTTCCAGCAGGCAGGAAATATGCCGGCTTTTAGGCAGGAGTTGTACATTTCCAGCAACAGGTGAGGGTGGCTTCTAGCCACTGCCTTCAACAGTTCTGCTGGTAGTCCATCCGGTCCTGGGGCCTTCCTGTTGGGCATCAATTTGACGGCCCTGGAAAGCTCCTCCTCCGTGAAGAGTGGTGTTTCAATTTCGCCGGATGGTTCTCTGCTGTCCGGTCTCATTGGATGGGTGGGGAAGAGGGTTCTCACGATGTTGTTCATCGTTTTTGCATCCCTCGGGTGACCTTTAGAGAGAAGTTTTCGCATAACGATTTTGTACCCTAATCCCCACGGATCGTTATTCAGGTCCTAGCCGAGCTCTTTCCAGCATCGTTGCTGACTCAGATATATGGCTCGCTTCAAGTCTTTTTTGGCAGTCTTATGCTCGACTGCCAGTGTGGCTGCATCGCGATCGCTCCTCTTGGCCCTTTGTGTGAGGCGTCGCAGACGCAGACACTTCTTTCGGATATGCGCGATCTCACTCGTCCACCAATAGACAGGGCATCTGTTTTTGGTCGATTTTTTTGGTACTGCTTCTGCACAAGCCTTTTGTAGCAGCCGCATTGTAGCGTCTGTCACTTTTTTGGCATGTGCAGGGGGTGGCATACCTTCTGGTGTATATCCAACGTTTTGCTGGCCACGCTCAAGCGCTAGATTTAGTTTCTCCAGATCCATCTTGCCAATGTTCCATCCCGGGGGAGACCGTTTCTGCACACTGTCCAGCTTCGCATCGCGTACGCAGAACGTGATGTACTGGTGATCGCTTCCCGTGTAATCTTGGATCACTCGGCAGTCCATGATCCGTGTAGCTAGCACTTCGTTCGCCAGGGAGACATCTATAATGGTCTCCCTGTAACCCGGTCTTCTAAAGGTCGATGTAGAGCCGGCATTGAGCACCACCAGTCCCAGTCTGGATACCATGTCCATGACTCGTCTTCCTCTAGAGTCTGGACAGATTTCCCCCCACTCGAGAGCTTTCGCGTTTAGATCTCCAGCGACTACCAGATCTCCTTTCAGATTCCGAACGGTATCTTCAAGATCTTCTAACTTGGACTGGAAGTTGTCTATGGGCCTTCCCTATTCCGATACTGTTTACTGATTATAAATATATCGGCGTTTTTCTCGGAACATATTTGGTCCAGTAGGTTATGGGCCGTTCTGCTCCTATTTAGGTTACCCTGTACGATTATGATCATTATGAGCGTGAGTTTCTGGCTAGGGCCTCCCGAAAGACTGCACATGCTCCAGATCCGGCGATGTGGTTGCTACCGTCAGGTCGCTCGGGTGTTGCTGTGTAGAGGAAGCATCTCGGACTGGCGGTACACTCGGCAGCCTTGTGGCCGGTCCCGCTACAGCGGTAGCAGATTTTTGTCCGGTCTGGGCCCTTGCAGTTGCCGCTAGAATGTTCGAAGCCCAGACACCGAAAGCAGCGTTGCACCACTTTCCGGCGCCTGAGCCTGCAATTCACGAAACCGATCTTCAGGCGGGCGGTAGCTAGCAGTTTTTTGGCGGCCGCCTCCTCGATGGTCGGCAGTGCCAGGCACTGTCCTCACACGTTCGGTCGAGTGACAGTCACATTCAGTGTTCCTGTGTAGTCCTGCAGGTGTCTCCTAAGAACGTTCTTAACTTCTCCGCCGGTAGTGCAGCAGTCTACGTCCTGGATTTCCAAGACAGTTTTTGGAACTAACTGCTTGACATCTCCAACGCTTCTAACATTCTCTTCGAGGGCTTTCGAGAATTTTTCCCTGGCTTCAGCAGTCGTCTTCTGGAGCTCAAGGAGTATCTTACCCGACCTCGTTTTTTGTACAGCCTTGACTTCGACCCCGCTCTCTTCAGGTTTGATGTTGTTACGGAAGCTACTCAGGACTTCCGCATATGACTTCCCTTCAGAGGGCTCCAATAGGATGGCATCTGGTTTTATGGGTTTATCTTCTTCATCTCACGTTCGAAGGCTTTGTCGGACTCCCTGAGAAGCCTTCCGAGTTCATCCATGTCACTCGTCGTTCGAGTTTTCCGTGTTCCCGATGTTGAGTGGGATTCTATGCATGTGGTGCCGCCCCCAGAATCCGTGCGACATGCAATGGCCACCGGGACTTTTACCCGATCGGAACCACGGGTGGGATTTCCCTCTTTGAGGGTGCCCACCTGGGGTAGTATTATTAACTCATCACACATATTCATCATTATTAGCATAACCTGTACCCTAGGCTTGGGGCCCGTGCGGAGTGCTACCATCCGGGCCGGATGGACTCCGGTTTTTTCGCTAGGTTCTGCTTCTAGTGCCAGAGCCTCTCGTTAGCCGCCCCTGTTATAGCGTTGCTGCAAGAGCATTGGCGCGACAGAGGGCGCTGCCTGGTGAGCGTGTGCCAAGCGGACGCCAGAGGTTGGACTTTACCCTGATAGAAGCAACCACAAGGGTCACACCTAACCGAGTGGGCTCACCAAAATAGATAGGTGTATTGCCAATCATAAATATATCGTTTTCTTTACGTACTCCATAAACTTTATCTAAGAACCGTATCTGATTCAGCTTTACCATTTTAATATATTTATCTAGCGACGCATCATCCTCATCATCCGCACTACCAGCTGTTTCAAACGAAGTTTCTCGAGTCCGTATAGTATTATTCTGTAGAGTGTTATTGCGACTTCATTGTCATCGCTATCAGTAAAATCCTCAGCAACAGAACTCTCATATAGCTTTTTATTGAGAATAAGTGGAATAATGGGACGAATTTTCTTCGTCTCGGTAACGATATCCTGGAGAGAATCGATTATCGGCTTGAAAGTATCGCTTAAAATCTTGTCGGTAGTATCTCTTCCAAACTTTATTAATCTATACTTGCGTTTGATCGAATCGCAAGCTTTCACGAGTTGACTAGGCACATTTTTTTCTCGTTGTAATGCATCCATGTTAGCGCTCCGACGTGTAATTCCAGACTGTCATTGACCTTACATAGACGTTATATTTATAGCAAAACAGTAAAAACCCTTTCGATATCTACCATCGTTGACTGCTCTATCTTTGTCGATGACTATAAACCCATGATTAGCATCTCTCCAACATTTTGAACATAAACCTTTGAACTACGTAAAAGTCATATCACAGTTGACATGATCGTTGTACTAGTGTTTCAAATTCACATCATCTAGATGCTTGGGTATGTGTTCATACGTCTGATAAAGATAGGAACAATCTACACTCTTGTGTCTGCCCATGCAGAAGAAAGCTCCAACGTTATTTTGCTTTTCACAAGCGATATCGTTGAATATCATTATTGAAAGTACTGCGCGCCATCTGCAGATTCAAACAGCTGCTGTAGCATTTTATACTTTGCCTGATTCAGAGATTTCGAATAAACATACACGTTCTCGCATCTGACGCCATTGGGATGGGTGATGAGAGCGAGTAAGTTATTAGTCTTTCCGCATGTTGACAGACCACATAAGACAGCTCGTATGCTATTCGGCAGTAAATCTCCGTGTCGTTTGCCTTTTCAATCTGGCTCCATAATAGCATCGAAATTAGCTACTGGAAGCTTGACTGATTGTTCTTTAAAGTCCATGCTCGCGGCCCGATATCTCGAATACGACTAACGGTTTAGCTATAAATAGGGCTCTTATATAGCTGCAAGCATCAGTCGTTCGCTGAACTTTAAACAGTAATGATAGTATACAAATAGCAAAGAGGACGTGGTTTGATCAACA
Source organism: Megastigmus dorsalis (assembly GCA_900490025.1). Lineage (NCBI taxonomy): Eukaryota > Metazoa > Arthropoda > Insecta > Hymenoptera > Megastigmidae > Megastigmus > Megastigmus dorsalis. The sequence continues at coordinate 10,648 of UELU01004041.1, forward strand.
AAATCATCAATAAGCTTCCCATCGAACTTCATATACCTCGATATCAGTACTGTGTGACCGGGGACCAAATTGGCCGAACGCTTAGCTGTAGGAGATCCTGGAATCAATCCTCTTGACGCAGCATGCAAGGATCACGACATAGCTTATTCAAAAAATCGTGAAAACGTCAAGGTGCGGAACGCCGCTGATAGAGATCTTGTCGATAAAGCTTGGAAACGTGTTTCAACCGAGGACGCCGGTTTCTGGGAGAAAGCAGCTGCTTTTGCTATCACTAACGCTATGAATCTTAAATCGAGATTCGGAATGGGTATGAGAAAGAACAAAATATGTATTAAAAAGAAGAACAAAAAGGGTATGAGAAAGAAAATGACTGCATTGAATAAAGTGATTAAGGCTGCTTCTTTCAAATAATCTCCGAGTAAATGTGCTCAAACAGTTATTCGCTCGGCGTTGAAGAAAGCTCGCAGTGCAGTCAAATAGGCTGGTGGTAAAAAAAACATTAGTATTCCACGCATTTTACCAGTTCCATTAACAGTTGGTGGAGCTTTGCCTTTTCTGATACCCCTTTTTACGGCTTTGAGTGCCGTGGGTGCTCTGGCTCGTGGAGGCGCTGGTATCGCAAAAGCTGTCAACGACGCTAAAGCAGCCAAACAGCAGTTGGAAGAGAGTGAAAGACATAATAAAACTATGGAAGTGGTTGCCTTTGTTAAAGGTTTATATCAAACCACATAAGAACGGATTTTATATCAAACCACATAAGAAGGGATTTGGCCTCTATCTAAAGCCGGGAATAGCTTAAAAAAAAAGTTTGAATTAAATTTACCTCACCGCTTACTTACATATGCAGACTTGATTAAATATGTTAAAATTCTAAAAATTAAAAATTTCAGATGTGTATTTATGCGAAATGAATTACCAACTATGGGTCTACTCTATCGTGAATCAGGAATTGTGAATTTAGACGATGCCAGTAGTCCTGGAACGCATTGGGTCGCGTATTGCAAGCGAGGTAAAATGTTGTTTACTTCGATAGTTTTGGCGACCTTAGACCTCCTTCTATGAGAACTACGCTCTTGGTTTAGTAGGACTTTTAACTTTTAATTCAATACCTAAAATAGATATTAGTAACAACAAGTTATATGTTTGTGAGGAGATTATTAGTTTACCAACAGGTAGTTACGAGTTGAGGATATCGATAAGTATCTTCGTAAAAGATTGACACATAAGAATATTAATTTTTTTTAAAACCCAATAAAAATACACTTCGCAGTGTAATCAAGTGCAGTAATCAAATTGATTTTACTCCTAAAGATTCTATCGTTAGAATACTGGGATTTACTTCCTGCACTTTGCAACCAAACATCGCACACAACTCTGATCTTCCAGTTGCAATTCTAAAAGTCAACGCATTGAGAGTAGAGTGTAATATCACTTCTGGATCATACGATTCACGAATCTTTCCTGCAGTTCGAGGATACAAAACTATCGAGGTTCCCTTGTATGTCATTTACCTACCAATCATCGTAAAGTGTATCGATCACATACAAATACTTCTAGTCGATCAGGGCGATAATTTGATTAATTTTTGCGGGGAAACGATCACAATCATGTTACATATTAAGTCGGTATAATGTGAATCGTTTATAACACAGGCAATGGGTATATAAGCAGATTTACGTAGCATCCGAGCACCAGCCGAGGTAGAATATTCAGTACCTCAAAAGCCTAGGCTTAAAAATAACCCCTGGTGGAAAATTAAGTTTATAATCTTTTGCTGTCTACAACGAAACGGAAGAAATTTTGAACTTACAGTCGGATGTAATATTCGATGAGTCAGTGGCTCACTACGAAGTTCACGCTTATCAACCATATACTTAGTCAAATTTCAACAATAGCGATGAAATACGCATATCATTTCAGTATCAAGATTTAAGCCTTTTACCCTCGCGTAGTTCTATACATGTGGTAGGAAGACTAACCAAGGCAGATGGAACTGCAGTGCAGAATACAAAATTAGTTAATAATGGTGTTTGTCATCTTTTCGAGGAAATCTGCTACGAGATAAGCGCAATAGAAATCGATAGATGTAAGAACTATTATATATAAGAAGATGTTGGTTTGACTAGCATCATGAAAGGTTGGGCATCGCAAAATCCAAATCAGAGTTTGATTATCGAGAACGCGGGTTGGATCGATGCGGCAGAAACACAGCAAATAACCAACGATGTCGGTTATTTTGACGTTCTCATACCTCTCAATATGATTCTCGGTTTTGCTGAAGACTATCGTAAATCATCGTTAATGTAAAGCATGAGCTTATTCTCACGAGATCTAGACACGATCTCAATGCCGTGGTGCAAACTGCAACTTGAATTGCTAATCAAGATATTTTTGAAGAATTCAAGATCGATCTTTTGAGAATTGAGAGGCTCATGTCCTACGAACAGCTCTTTAATGAGCACATGATTCGACAGCTTCGTAGTATCGAAAAAAATAAACCAATTACAATGAGTTTTCGGTCGTGGGAGTTGTATGAATATCCCGTACTACCAACTTCTTCTAGATATGTATGGACTGTGAAAACTGCTAAGCAGCTGGAAAAGCCTCGATTTCTCATGCTAAGATTTCAGACGAATCGAAAGAGTGTGAGAACAGTCAATGCTAGTTAGTTCGATCACTGCAACATCAGCAACTTAAAACTATTTCTCAATTCGCAATATTATCCGTATGGAAACATGAATTTGGATGTTGCGAAGAATCAATATGCAATTATGAACGACATGTACGCAAAATTCCAACACGTATACTATGGAAAAGATGCTGAGCCAATGCTTAAAAAATCCGATTACATCAATCGCGTTCCGATCATCGTCATCGATTGCTCGAAACAAAACAATTCATCGAAAAACGCTCCAGTAGTCGTACATCTCGAATTCGATATTAAGCAAAATTTTCCTGCTGGCACCACCGCTTACTGCTTAATTATGCACGATCGGATTGTCGAGTACAACGCCGTAAGCGCCGATTTCAAGAAACTCATCTAAAGTGGGGACAGGTGGTATAATAAAGCATTCTTACTCGAAATGGAGTACGCAGTAGATATGCAAGGATTCAAGAAGCCGGGTCAAGACTTCGTCTTGAAAGAGTTGCTTCTCATCAAAGCACCATTCTCTTGGAAAAAATTATCCGACATGTACAACGTGAAAATCTCTGGCTTGAACTTTATTATCATGGTTTGTCCTAGGATTCCGGCGATCACGAATACACTGAAATTGGATAAATACTTCAAGAAGCTGTACAGGATGCGACAAACATATTCGTGATCGGTAAGGCAAAAAATAAGTGGTTGGAGCGTTTCAATTTCAAAGTATCTGATATCACAGAATTCGCTTACCCAGAATTTGAACATCCTAAATCAGTGACTATATGCAGCAAACACAACGGAGCATACAAAGCTACATGTGCACTCCAAAACGTTGATCTAATGAAACGTTTCTACTCTCTCTCTCTCTCTGTGTTCTGAAATGGAATGGGAAGACATCCAGTTCGATTAAGTATAAAAAGGTGTTTAGCCTCATGAACTGATCATCGGACGAAAAAAAAAGAAGAAATAGATTCATTATGGAAAAAAAAAACACTTACTCAAAAGTTTTCAACTGATACGCACTCACTGCCCAAGAAGAAAGGTTATAAAAGCCTTACAATAGTAAATAAAAGTATGTTCCCTGAAAACCCTAAGCCCACAGGGACCTCCTTCCTCAAACTTATACCGGTCTGGCTCAGTGGGGAGCTGCAAAATGTGGAGGGCAGACGCATCTGGCTCATCCGCAACAGGGCCAGCCAGAAACGCTAGGCCGGTTCTGGCTCACTGTCACTTCTAGTTCTGCGAGGAAGGGAGAGAGAGATAGCGCTTCTGGCTCATTTACAGCACAGTGAGCCAGAAACACTATGCCGATCCTGGCGCACTGTCTCTTCTAGCTCTGCAGGGGAGAAGGGGAGGGGGAGTAGCGCTTCTGGCTCATCCGCAGCAGGGTGAGCCAGAAACCCTATGTCGGTTCTGGATCACCCACACTCTGCGTCCGGGTGATCCAGAACCGACATAGCTTGAAGCCATAAATATTTATACCTGTACCTTTAAAGAATACAGGTACAAATATTTATGAATTCAATATATCATATGATTGTACTAATTAAAATACACAAATTAAATCTATATTGAGCTTGAATTTCAGTCTTTTGGATCATAATTAATAATATATTTAAATTTTACTCTTACAAAAATTAAAATACACAAATTAAATTTAAATTCAGGATAAATTGAAGATCTGGGGTATAAAAATTTATCAAATAAATATATTATATTATTGCCTAAATTAAAATGCACAAATTAAATTTAAATTGACGTTAAATACAAGTTTTTTGGATCATAATTTATAAAATATATAAATTTTAGTCTTACAGAAATTAAAATACAACAATTAAATTTTAATTCAGATTAAAATGAAGATTTTTGGTATAAAAAATTATTAAAATATATATTATATTACTGAACAAATTAAAATACACAATTTAAATAAAATTGGAGATTATAGGTATAAATATTTAAGAATTCAATATATTATATTATTGTACTAAATAAAATATACATCCGGCTGAAGGTGCCTATGAGCTCGTAGTGGCCGGGATACGGGAACTATCAGGACGGCTGCCAAAGACAGGACTGACGCGACTGCTGCTGGAAATGTGGCGCAGGGGGGCAACCAGCTTGAGTCTACGGGATCGCTGCAGACGGTTTTCTATCTCCACCATAGAGGGCAGGAGGATTGGCGCACTTTCTCGGCACGGCTGGCTGCGGCGCTTTCAGGATGGCACTGTCGGAGGCCAAGGCCAAACAAGGAACAAGACGTATGTGATAAAATGGCGACTGTTCCCCAAGATAACCAGAATGGCAGCAGTTTGGCTCACGCCTTGTTGCCCCAGTTAGCCGACGAGATGGATGCTGCCGTGATAATGATTAGCGAACCATATACAAATAGAGACACACCGATCTGGCTCGTTAATACCTTCTGCACCGCGGCACTCTGGGTTCGGGAGGGTGCCGCGTCGCGGACTACGGGGCGAAGACTTCGTCGTACGTGTACCTCACACAGAACTGTAGTGCCGTGGAGTTCGAACGGAATGTGTCGGCTCTCGAGGACGCGTTAAAGGACATTACCAGCGATATAATACTCGCCGGCGACGCCAGGGCCATCGAGTGGAGCATGAGCACGAAGAACAAACGCGGACGACTGCTGTTGGAGATGGCCACAAGGCTAGATCTAACGATGGCAAACGAGGGACGGGCTACGCCATACAGAAGACCTGGCTTCAGATCATCCATTCCCGACGTGACATTCGCGACAGACAGACTTATATCGAGAGTCAGTAGATGGCGGCTGTTTGAAAGCTCCACGGCCAGCGACCACCAGTACATCATCTTTGACGCGGGATCTACACGGCGTTCCAGCGGAAATCCTCGGGATAGTTGCAAAACGACGCCCGCGGACGCTCCTTAATTTGTACAATATGTGCTTGATGGAGCGGGTCTTCAGCAAAGAATGGAAGATGGCCTGGCTGATCCTCATTGGAAAGAAAAAAGGTTCGAATCCGTACTCGCCGTCATCCTACAGATCGTTGAGCCTGCTCAAGACAATGGGCAAGCTCTTCGAGATGCTGTTTAGAGCCCTAATACAGCAAGCGGTACATAATGCTAGAGGCTTGAGTGACAGACAGTGCGGGTTTGGAAAAAGACGGTCGACGCGAGGAGCGCTTTGAAAGGTGATCGACTCTGTCGACAGAGCACAAAGCCAGGCCAATAGTGTTCGTGGCAGCACTCGACGTACGAAACGCCTTTAACTCGGCGAGGCGGGGGGACATCGTGCAGGCGTTTTCCGACGCCTTCCCAGCTGCCCTCTACCTTCTATCCTCGTGATCTATGACGAGGTGCTGGACCTGTCGGTGCTGGACCTGGTCATGGTCATAACGACGAGGGACACACGCCTGGCTCTGATGAGACTGATGGAAGCACGGGGACTACAGTTGGCGACACAAAAGATGGAGCTACTGTACTTGATGAGAAAATGGATTGACACGACAAGTCCCATGATGGTGGGCGAATCCCTCGTGCGTCCAGGTGGAGAAGCCAAGTATCTCGGGGTAACATTGGATAAGACCTTCTGGCCGCACATCAGGGGAGACGCTGAGAGGTTTGCTTCGAAAACGGCAGCACTCGCCCGCCGTATGGCCAACAGAAAAGGACCGAAACCAACTACATGAAGACAAAAATTGAAAAAAAAAGAAGATAAAAAATGCTTCGCTACTGTGCCCGCGGAGGCGGCGATAATCGCGGGAAATTAAGGGGAAAATCAAGGAATATCACGTGAATAATGAACGACGTGTATCTATTTCTATTCTATATATTTTCAACCAAACGAATAAATATTTCACTCGAATATCGTAGATACGCGAACCGAGAAGGCTGAGAATACGCGGCAAACGGTCGCGACTCTCCCACACGCAGACACATACACGTCTTGCTGATTGCCAGCCATTTTGACAGTACTATGAGTACTTACTCGTGGCGGAGTTTGCAGTACCACTCTCTCTCTCTCTCTTTCGATTATACTCTATCTCTCTCACGACACGCGGCACGTTCTCTAGCCTGCTCGCGGTTCCCTCAGCCGCGCTCCATCGGATAGAGCGTGTAACCGAATTAACTAGCAAATACCAAATTTATTCACGAATTCGACACACCTCTCTCCCAGACTCTGGGTATCAAGATGGTGACAGCTCGATACTTCACGTTTGATAACCGATAACAGGAACAGGTAAGGATTCTGCTTTGACGATGTAGAGGCATATTAAAGAAAACTCCGATTTTCTTTCAAAAAGTGTAAAAAGATATATTATGCTGAAAGGGGCACCGGTTACCATCTATTTGTATAAACGGTGCTCCGCGATATTCGGACAATCTTTGTTCTTCTTGACACCAGCCTACTGCACATGTGGCATCGGGTATCCAGCTTCTTCTCTTCTTGGCGGCGGCGCTCCTGCGCCAACCACCATGCCTCTATTTCTTTTCGCTGCTTGACCAGCTTGAGCTCTTCTTCTGCCCTAACTCGCTCAAGACGGGCCACTTCTTCGCGGGCTCGCCGCTGTTCGGCCTCTTTGCGGAGTCGCCGATCCTTGCATACCCCAAACACCGCGCACAACTCGGTGCTCTGATCGGCCACCAACGGCGTCCACTTCTTCATACGGCGAGCTCCCAACACGCCGTGCTCCTCTGCGAAGGCGCCCAAGGTCGCGAACGCCTTCTCCTCCAAGCGTGCACTCGGTACGTAAGGCCTCTCTTTCAGCTTCAAGCTGATTCTCGAGGAATCTCGCTTGCAGCTCTCGCGATCGTGGACCCTCTGCAGCCTCCGACTTAATCTTGGCCAGCCCCGGGCTCCCAAACATAGTGTCGCCGGCTTGGATTTGTTCAGTTGCACAAGCCCCCTCTCCTGTGCAACCTCTTATTTAATAAGTGGCTCCGCACCCTCTTGAGGTGCGTCGGTGCTCTCGTCTCGCTGTTCTCCTGACGGTGGCGCCGCACTCTCTGACTGAGCGGCGGCGCCCTCTTCTCCTATCTCCACTTTTCTACTTCGTCCTCTCCCTTAACATCGGCATCAACTCCCGATCCACCTCCGAAATCGAGACCGAGGAAGCTACTCCCCCGGCCTACAGCCAAACCTTCAAAGAACTGTGCGCACACGCGCATAAAAGCGTCCTTTTTCATCCTTAAAATCAAGCAAAGTGGAAAAATGAGAAGGATTTACGAATGCGTGATACGCGTTCGGCGTGGAGAGAGATTTGGCGGATCTACGACGATGATGAGTTTTCGCGAGTCCTTGGGCCGACCAGGGTTTCGCTTCGCAACCTTACTTGACGACGCAGCCTTCTTAATGCAAACGCCCGCTTGCTTCACTAATTTTGTTACCTTCAGAGGCCTTCTCGGTGGAGTGATGCTATCCTACGTACGCGTTTCGCTCGGAGGTTGATGCTTGATGTCGTCATCTTCGACCAGATTTTCTGGAATGTCTTTCGCGACATATTTTTTAACCTACTCTGTATGGACGGGTCTAATTAACTTTCCGTCTATATCAAGTTCAAACGTGTTTGAACCTAACTGGGTCGTAATCGTGTACGGGCCAGTGAATTTAGGAGCGAGCTTAGCACTCAATCCCTCTACTGCGGAAAAAGAATCCGGTTTCTCTTCCATACCTGGTCCCCAACAGCGAAACTAGCCAGCCTCCTACGTGCATTATAATAAGCCGCCTGTCGGTTGTGCGAATCCTCTAACTTGCGTCTCGCCACAGCACGTAAATTGACGAACTCATGGACATTCCCTTTCCATTCGTCCAGAGTTGCATCCTAGTCTTTTGCTAGAGCTACCAACTCTAAATCTCTTTGAACTGTCGAAGGAGGCAATGGCTATCTTTTATAATTCAGAAGTGCAGGACTCGCACCCACTAAACTGTGCATCATGGCAACAGCACGTTAAAAGCAAAGACGAGCTCGGGCATCTTAAGTTCGATGACTTTCCTCGATGAAAGCCACGAGCATCGTCTTCAAGGAGAGATTTGCTCACTCGACAGGATTCGCTTGTGGATGATAAGGCGGGACCGTAGTATGATGCACCCCTCTTACCACTAAAAAGTTGTCAATGGCACGGTTGTTGAACTCCGTGCCATTATCTAAAAGAAAAACTTCAGGAGCACCGTATCTCATAAAGACACGTTCTTGGAGTTCCTTCAAGATGGTCGTCGCATTGGCTTTGCAGATGGGTATCACCTCCACTCATAGCGCGAACAAATCCTAAAAAACGAGGATAAATTCATAACCCTGAACAGTTTTTGACAAAGGACCCATTGTGTCACCTGCGAACACTTGTCATGGTCCTTCGTCCAATAAGCCTTGCGGGTGCCCGCTGTTCAACTGTGCACTGTTGACAATCTGTGCATTGTCAAACATATGCTTCGACATTCTCATACATGCCCTGCCAAAAGTATAGATTGGCTATCCGAGCATATGTGTTTTCTCTACCAAGATGACCAAATATTGGCTCGTCATGCTCTTCTTTGAGAACTTGTTGTTTTTTGTCCCTTCTAAAGCTTCATCAGGCTTATACAAGTACAGATGACCTCCGACGGCCTTAGAACAAGGATCGCCAGTTGGCTCCTCTTCTACCTTCTATAAATAGCGCTAATACCATTTATCTTGGGTTTCTTCTCCCCATGATATTGCGGTAACTTCCTATGCTCGACAGTACTCATATGTCCCTGTAATTCTAGGACCCAACGAGCAAGCCTGCCTGTTGGATTGTGCAAGTTACTCAACCAACGTAGGCTTTTATGGTATAACGTTAAACTCATAACCCTCTCTATATGGCCTAAATTTCTTTATCGCCCGTACTACAGCGAGACGCTCTCTATCAGTGAAACTATAATTTCTCTCTGCCTGAGACAGCCTCCGGCTTGCGAACTCGAGCACTCGCTCTTCTCCATCAATTATCTGGAGAATTACTGCTCCTAACCTGCATCGCTAGCATCAGTTTGCACAGGAAACTGTACATCAAAGCGAGGGCGCTGTAGCACAGGTGCAATTACGATAAGCGCTTTGACTTGGTCAAAAGCGGCTTGATGCTCATCGAGCCACTCATATTTTCTAGCTTTCTTAGTCAGCTGTGTGAGTGGCTCAGCGATCGCGGCAAAATCTCTTAGAAATTTTCTATACCACGACGCTATGCCTAAGAAACTGCGCAGCATCAATCGCTGTGACGCGGCTTTCGCTAAGCCCAGTCATTTTGAGGTCATAATACTTATTTTTATCTTTGAAAAATACTTGGTTTCTGCAGGGATCCAACATTGCTTTGAATAAGCGAGTAAAGCTGACTCTAACATGGTAATGGGACTACCAAGTGTTGTTGAAACCCCTTATTGACGTCATATTATCGTCTGGTTGCGCAGAACTCAGGCCAAGTTCTCCATTTGTCGTGACCATTACTATGCCACATGGCCCCCACACCTGTCAGTAATACTTACTGTGAGAATAATAATTCCGCCTCTGTCAGTTTTGCCAGAGTTCGACATTCAAGCTTTGCGCTTCAAGACTCAAAGAGAGGAAACTATTGTTGCCTGGCACTAGAGTAACTGTTTACAGAAATAGAGAAGAAAAGTATATCTAGTACATTAATTTATATAAAATAAACTTATATACGCCAGAGGATTGGCGTCTTTTCATAGATTCGTCTACAGAAAGTCTGAAAGCAGTACTATTACATAATGGAAATAAGTACGCTGCAATTCCAGTAGGTCACTCAACTACACTGAAAGAATCTTATGATACTTTCCAATTACTTCTGATAAAAATAAAATACAATGTCCATAATTGGCTTATTTGTGGTGACTTCAAAATGCTAAATCTTATAATAGGTTTACAATCAGGAAACATTAAATACCCTTGTTTTCTTTGCGTTTGGGACAGTCGTGCAAGGGATGAACATTGGATAACGGAGAAATGGCCAGACAGATTAGAGTGGACAGTTGGTCAATATAATGTTGTTTATGAAAGTCTTGTTGACAGAAAAAAAGTATTATTGCCACCACTCCATATAAAACTAGGGTTAATGAAGCAATTTGTGAAAGCCCTAAACACCGAAGGAGAATGTTTCAATTATATCAGATCTACATTTCCGCATTTAAGTGATGCCAAAGTTAAGGG